>JAGTTH010006728.1:0-47188 GCA_022606485.1 Agraylea sexmaculata | reverse complement strand
ATATATATAACAACATTGTCAATTAATTATTAAATTATAAAAAAATAGGTGAATATTATAATCAGAGATGTGCCAAAGTCAAACGAATATTATAGTATTATCCCCATCTCTTTTCTGTATATCGCTGCATTCTTTTTATCCATAGAGTGTAATGAAACGAAATTTTATTATTAGTGGATAGAAATATGGTTACCACTAATAAGTGTCCTATCCTACGCAGAGATGTGCCAAAGTCGAACGAATATTATATCTCTTTTCTGTATATTACTCCATTACTCTCTTTTCCCAGTAAGTTGGAAAAATAGCGATAGATTATGGACAACTGAATGTATAAATATCAATATGGCTAACCAACCAGATGAGTCTGAGTGGCACCACTGATATGAGAAGGCCGGACAACTGGATATATAAATATCAAGATGTCGGACCAAGCAGACGAGTCTGAGTGAGATGATTAGTTTAGCCTCTGTGAAACTCATCTGCTCGGTTCACCTTCCCGATATTTATCATCCACTTGTGCGGCCTTCTAATATCGGTGGTGCCGTTCAGACTCATCTGCTTGGTTCGCCTTCTTGATATTTATACATCCACTTGTCCGGCTTTCTAATATCCGATGGTATCGCTTTAAATCGTTTCATTGAACTCTACGATAAAGCGATATACAGAAAATAGATATAATATTCGTTCGACTTTGGCACATCTCTGGGTAGAGTAGGATACTTGTTAGTGACATCCATATTTCTGTCCACTAATAATAATATGCTGCTGTCATTCTATATAAACCTTTAATAAAAATTGTTGTAACTTAGGTCCACTTTGTATAAATGACTAGATCAATTTTGTCGAAAGACCCAAGGACTAATATTTTTTAATGGAAACAGAGGCTTTCATAATATTTATTAAATTTGACACACATTCTACAAACATAAGAAATATTACATATAATAATAAATGTATTGGTAATCGTACTTCCCATTTAAATACGTATTTATTAGTTTTTTTGTTGTAAATATAATGTAATGAAGTTCTGGGATCAATATAGTACTTAAATAATAAATAAAGTCGAATCTATTTTGATGTTAAGGCAATGTAGATTACAAAATAAAGCAAAGTGAGTTAACAAGCTGAGTTGATTGAAGTTAAAGTCGTTAATTAACTGTGATTACATTCTCTCCTCCCTACAAAGTGCATCCTAAATTCAATCAATCGATTCGACATTGTATAAATAAATCATACATAAGGACCGTATTCAATATAGTAGTGTGTGCGTGCGGTGCGTATGCGTGTACTCTACTAACACACCATTATAACGAGGTTTTAATACATAATTAGGATATTCCATAGAATATGAATATTGAAACCTCTTATAACGAGTATATTTAGTTATAGAATCTTATTCGTTATGCGAAAAAATAAACTATTAAATGAAATTCGTACTTATGAATTGCTGAAGAATGTAAAAATTGCTAAAATGAAATGATTCAATTAGAAAAATATAATATTTTTAACAAGAAAATGTTTAGACAGGGTTGCTAATGCCAAATTAGGATATTCCATAGAATATAAATATCGATTTAAAAATATATTGAAAACTCTTTTAACGAGTATAATTAGTTCCAGAATTATGCGAAAAACATTTTTTTTTTCGTTTATGAATTTCTGAAGAATGTAAAAAATGCTAAAATGCAATGATTCAAATAGAAAAATATAATATTTTTAACAAGTAAAAGTCTGGACAGGGTTGCTAATGCATAATTAGAATATTCCATAGAATATAAATATTGAATTAAAATATATTGATATCAATTTAACGAGTATAATTGGTTCAATAATCTTATTTGTTAGGCGAAAAAATTTTTTTTATCATTTATTAAAAGGAAATTTATACTTATAATCATGAGTAAGCTGAGGAACGTAACAAATGCTATTAAAATATACTATTTTTAACAAGAAAATAGCAATTGTTTGCTCGTTGTATGAATTATTCATTATGATTAGATCGATTAATTACGAGTTATATTGACTGTAGAAATAGAGTGTAAAATAATTGAAAACTGAGTATCTTAGGGGTAAAAATTATTTCATATAACGATTAAGATTCTGGAACTAATTGTGCTCATTAAAAAAAATAGCTGCGTTAAAAATCGAGGTTGCACAATCAATTCTTGATATAATATCCTTCAGGTCTGAGTTTTATCGATTTGCGAAGTGCGGGTCAAAGCCTCCACTAACCCACTGAACTAATCGGCATACACACATAATAATTAAACAATATAAAATAGCAATAATAAGGGTGTGTATTATTTACCTATGTATATACACTTCCATAGGAGCGTCCACGATAAACCACACCCCGCATCATATTGACGTCACTGCTAACACTTTAATTAGATTATATGCAGGTGGTTGTTAATAAGTGCACGTTTCTAATTGAAAAACAGCTGTAAAATGATTGTGAAAAGGCTTTGAAGGACGACACAACCTTCCAGTGCAACACTCGTTCACTGTCTGTTTAGATCTGGTCACAACACAGCACAGGGCTGCCAGTTAAACTGCTTCAGTTAAATCACCGAGGCGAGTGTTTAAAGCTTTGAAGCACATGGCGAGGCATTCTAATTGATTGTTTGTTAATAGTGGTGGTTTAATTTAATTGTCTGGTCGGTGGTTGATGTGATGGCAAGCTAGTATATAATGTAGTATGTGATGAAAGACACCCCTGCCCTAGTTATTGTAGGTGCTCAGCTGGAGTTGCCGTTCGATATTTTAGCGCCTGCTGGCCGCAATCAAATACAACCCCTTAAAAGTACACGCCGCGGACCACAGATGTCACTGCACTGCGTTCCATATTTAAACAATATCGATACATACAGTATCGAACAGATTAATTGAAACAAGATGACATTTTTTATTTGTCATTATTTTGAACAATAATCTAAAAAACTAACACAATATTGTGATTTGATATTTTATATGGCCTCCCTTGGCCTCAACTAACAGTTTTACATATTTTAAAGATGCTGTTAACCTGCAGAAACCTAGTAGAATCAATGCCAAAGAGAGTAAAACTGTTAGTTGAGGCCATATAAAATATTAATTCCCAATATTGTGTTAGTTTTTTAGATTATTGTTCAAAATAATGACAAATAATTTTTTTATATTTTTTTTTATCTTATTTTAATTAATCTGTTCGATACTGTACTTGCCTATCATAAGAAAGTCATGAACATTTTTAATATAAAATAATCATTTTAATTAGCAAAACATTGATACAGATTAATCAGGTGATTTTTTAAAATTAATTTCGTGTCACCCAAACGGCCGTATTCAAAGAGTGAATAGTATTGGTGCGTATACGAATAGAGCCGGCCGGCTAGAGTTTGCTAGTATTAGTGTACACGCATACGTACCACACGCAGACTCTCTCTTTGCACCACTATATTATAAGTATAAGTATGGCCAACAATAACTTATTAGTACATTTTTTTATTAAATTTGTGTTTAAAATAAAGTGGGATAGACAATAAATAAATACATGTTATAATAAAAATCTCGTGTCCTTGAGGACAATTTAATTTGGGCTGTTTTCTACACATTTTTTTCAGATTATGGAACTGAGCCACATATTGTGTGTATGAAACGTCAAAAAATGTTGCTTTGCAATAATTATTTAACCTATTGAGTGGGACTTTTTCGAAATAGTAAAATTGTCCTATTTGACCGGCAACTAATGTAGATTCATCTTTTATCTATAACACATTTCATGTCTCGTAAACTGATATATTTTATAAATAATAATTAAACCGAGTGACATGTGACAGGCAGTGTTACCAGATGCAATATGTGGCTCAGTTCCATAAAGACTTAAGAGCACACAGATTTTTTTTTTTGCACTTACGATATTATACCCTGGAGCAGTTGATATCTCTATCGAGAATTATAGTCGGACTCACTGCTTGGTCCATCATTTTTTTAATTTAAACATCCAGTTGTATGGCCAATAATTTTATGAGTAGTACAATAATATAATTGGATTATACGAGTTTATAAGTAGAAGTGAAGTGGTGTCGGTGTTACAATATATTGTAGGGGTTGTACATAATAATTGTAATGGGGGTGTGTTTCGTGGTCGTGCAGGTCGCGTGTGTGTGACTATACTTGATGCACTCTTCCCACACTATTTGCATACAATATGATGATGATGACGATCATGCGCACTGGCCTAGACCTATAGAGGTGCAGTTCATATCCAGGACAGTGCATGGTCACCGAGGAAGTGTCCGCTTAGGGGTGCTTTTACGATTACTAGCGTGGGAAGGGATTAAATGTGAGCTCTACAATTACTAGCCATCATTGTTATATGACATTCTATACAATCCATATACTATTATTGTTTCAATTTGTTAAAGGGGGTGGCTAATTCAGAGTAAGCACCGGGCATCACAGATCTATGCTACGCCACTGTCTACAATAAAATTAGTACACATTATAGTTTGTCCAAAAAATATCATAGACTATGAGATGAGGAAAAGTTATATATTTTTTTACTTGCCATATGTTTTTTTGGAATTTATTTGGATACTTAAAAAAGGAACAAAACTATTAAAAAATATATTTGTTTATTTACGTGTTAATTAATTGCCTGTCGGTGATCTTAACTATTACTAGTTACACAGGTCACCGACTTAATAATCAGTATTTACCTTACAATACAGCAAATCAGAATAAACCAAGATCAAGACGGGGGATTGGGATTTTTTTAATATTATTTCCGATCAAATCAATTTAGAAATCTTTGACTTGAGCGGGATTTGAAGTCATCACCACAGTATTTGCGCTATTAACCCCTGGTTATATATTTTATAGAAACAGAGAACGGAAAGAAATATATTAAAAATTTATGTCATATAATAAGAAAAAAAAATTGGATTTTAATAATAATTCTCATGGCGTTGTGAGGCTATTGCTGTATAAATTTCGGCGTGTCATGGCTCCAACAGTCTGTCTATATTTAATCTCATTCAGGAACCGACGAATGATGTTTTTTTTTTTATTAAACGGCCTTATTCAATATGGTAGTATAATGAAAGTGTGTTATTGAGTCGTGCTGAATGTATTGGTGCATATAGGAATAGAGCTTAGTAGTATTTGTGTAGACCAGCCATATTCGCATACGTACCGCACGCACACACTCTCATTACAAGGCTGATAGTGGCGTCAAGTAATGGATTCCATCGTAAATACGATAGTAAAGTTACTTAGCTACACTCATGATCTGTTGTTTTTAGTTAATGCCTCGTCTGAGCCTCGGGCGAGGCACTAATTAACAAAAAACTTATCAATAGTACAGCAAAGCAACTCTATTACAGCGTACGTTTACGGCGACGCACGCCTAGGAATCCCAAGATTAATATTTTTGTGAATGTATTGTTTAATATTAATAGTAGCATTAATAAAACACATTTTGTATTTATTTCATTATTAATTAAAGGAGATCTAAACTAAACTAAATAACTTAGCTCAGTGGTTAACCGCCAGGCCACACAGTAAGAAGATCTTTTAATGGTTCACACGATGAATCAAGGATGTAAAGAGCTTTATACATACTTTTGTGGTGAATACAAAAGTGTAATCCCTTTTTACATTAAGATCAATATTTATAGAAATAACACCAACCAAGGAAATTCCCACGACGATGTCGATTAACCGAGTCATCCCGTAATTAACAACCGTGAATGTCTCTGATTGAATTAAAATTATTTCTCATACCTAATATATAATATAAGGGGATTGTATGTTTAATATAAAAGAAAGGGTTGATGCGGAAGTTCCTAGTTCATATTATTATCAAAGAATGTATTGAAGATGTCATCCTAACAATATTATCCTATTTCATGAATAAACACAACATCCGTTTATATATAAATGGGTCAGTAACATAAAAACGTATCTACAATTCACAGTTTTTAACATAAGAACAATATATTTAGGTGAAAATAAATAGCTTTGATATAATACATATCTTTATAAATAAGCTACGATTAATTAAGATCATTATGAGTCAAACTACATAATTATTAAACTCAATTTTTGTTGCGAAAACTCGTTTTGACATTGAAAAAATAAATATATTATTGAATACTTAAAAACCTAGACTAAAGGAGATTTATTATATACATTTGAATTATTAAACAGCATATAATATAATTTAAAAAAATATATTGACGAAATAGTTTATTGAAATAATTATGGTTTTGTATACTGTTTTAATCAACAATAAAGAGTCTTTTCACTAATGGTAATATTTAATATTTTTAGTCTTTTGGTCCAATTTTATTTTGTTTTAATACGGGGTATTATTTTTTAATATTTTTATTATAATATTTATTTATTTATTTCCATATAAATGCTCAGAAGAGCTTTTTGTATAGACAAAACGATAGTAATAAAAAAGGTAAACAAAAATTAAAATTACACATATAATAATATATAATATCATTATAAAAAAAATGTTTGTATGAAATGTACATAAAATAAAATAAAGCAAGGTGAATAATTTATATGTTTTTATATAAGGTCGCTCCTAAACAAGTTCTATAGATGGCAGAATCTGTGGAAAAGAGTTCACCCAGGTGCGCTAATTATTTGCCAAGTCGTTGCAGCCTCTAGAGAGGAGAATAAACTTTAATAAAATTAAATTTTAATCAACCAATAAAGAGTCTTTTTATAGATGTTATCATTTAATATTATTAGTTCTTTGGTCAAAATTGTTAGAGGATTAGAGAAAACAATTTTTTTTGTTAGTTATACAGGCTGGACTTAACGGAGAATATTTTCAGTCACTACTGAGTACTTCACAGAAACAGCTTATTCCAAGATGGTGGCCCAAACTCGATTCCAAAAGCATTATATATATATATATATATATATATATATATATATATATATATATATATATATATATATATATATATATATATATATATATATATATATATATATATATATATATATATATATATATATATATATATATATATATATATATATATATATATATATATTCAAATTAAAGGCCGGAAGGTTAAATATAAATAATTGTAAACAAATAAATTAATTGTATATACACTAAACTTTTTACACAGTATAGGTAGTCCAAAAAAATAATAAAAAATGTTGAGATGAGGAAAAAATATATTTTACTTGCCATATATATATATATATATATATATATATATATATATATATATATATATATATATATATATATATATATATATATATATATATATAAATATATATATATGTATATATATTTGCAATACGCTACTATCCCCTAAAATATTCTCAGTTAATTCAAGTCCACCCTGTATTGAAAAAAATATCAGACATTAAACTGGTGTGATTATTCATTATTGATATTATAATATTAAATTATCTAAAGTTTGAATTGTACTCTAAATAAAATATTAGAACTAAAGATTAGGTACATGTCAAAAATATATTTTATCTGTTGTGTATGTTTATAGGTGTTGTATATGAAATGAAGAAGATTCGCCACCTGTAGTAGTTTGGGGCATCTCTGGTTTAGTGATATATTAGTCTTTCAGATGAAAGGGTCTGTGGAAGAACGACAGATATGGTGTATTATTATAGTAAAGGTCGTGCACACGTGTCCTGGCGGCTGTCCTACTTCCCATCTCCATACTACGGAAACTAAATCACTAGTGCTTCTCAAACTCTATTATAAATAATCATTAATAAAGCCATCACACTGTACACTTAATATAATCAAGCTGTATATGTATACAGTGCTTCATTTATATATAAAATAAAAATCCATTTAAGAAGCTCAGGATTGTGTCTTTTAACTACGACACGCGGTCTTTCAAATACGGGACGAAACAAACTAACAGGGGCGCTGCACATTTTCAAAAGGGGTCGTTCTTCAAAATAATTATTTTAAATGAACCTCAAATTATGATAGTTAAATTAATGTTTTGGCTAACTTTTCATCATCTTGAAATAAAATATATATGTGTTATTTAGATAAGTACTTTTGAGGCGCTCAAGATCAAAAGCATCCAAATTTAATATGTACTATCAAAATATCCACAACTCTTCACTTAATTTAGAGTCTGTTTTGATCTTAAAAAATGATTTGACCTATTTTTTTTTTTTGCTTATACTCGATTTGATTCTTGATTTGGAAGCTTTAAATTCAAAATGCTTCATTTTTATGTGATAACATATCAAATATATCAATCCAAAAATCATTACATTAAAAACTTAATTTTTACTTAAATCTTGTCAATGATAGAAAAAATAGAGAATTACTCATACGATCGCTGTTATCGAGAGATTTATTGAACAATTATAACGATACTGAATTAGGTGGAATAAGGGCGTATAATGCAACACACTCTTTTCCTGTGAAATTAATTTTGTAAATACAAATTCTATCATGTTGTATTTACAGACAATACCTCACTTTATTATAAATATAATGTTTTACTCGATTTTCTAGAAACTGACAATTTCAGTATACGCCCTTATTCCACTCAGTACCTCATATATTTCTTTTTACGAAATATATTCTTTGGTTTTTAGACATAAAATTTTAATAATTTATTTTATCGATGATCTATTTAACCATGTCCAATCTAGACGATTGATCGGGTTTTTATTAATATTTTTTTATCAATACTTCCCACGCTTTAAATAATGAAATAGTACAGATACAAATATGTTTAAGCTTATCAGTGATGATATATTTTTCAAATATTGAATGTATAGTGGTGGCGGTTGTGCACCCCTGCTAATAATAAATGAAGGGTAGTCACACGACTGGTAACTGACTATCGTCACTTGAACGCCGCTCGACCACGCGTCAACACGTGCCACCATCACGTCACACACGTGGACCAATAACACGTACGCTTTCCCGGAAAAACAATTATTATTACAATATAACAGGCGCGTCCTTGAGCCCAGACAAAGTGGCTTTCCGACCCTTGAACACGTTCACAGACAACCTGGATTACGGAGCTCAGCCTCACCCTGGACCACCACCCATGGAGGGACAGCCTCACTGGAACTCGTATCCCACCACTTGGCCGCAAGCACCTCCGCAGACCAGCAGGAGGCCGCACAAGAGAGCCATCTCAGAGAGTGACGACGATGTCTTCTCTGAAGAATCCGGCAAGGACCAGTAAGTCTAAACACTCCACCATTAAATACACAATCACTTAACGTATCACAACCATAGGTGCACGTCTCCTGGGGATGCGGACTCCTGCCAAATGATGTCCAGGAAGAAACGGAGAGGAGTCATCGAGAAAAAACGAAGAGACAGAATCAACTGCTCTCTGACCGAGTTGAAGAGATTAGTGCCTTCAGCTTTGGAGAAACAAGGATCAGCCAAGTTGGAGAAGGCGGAAATCCTGCAGCTAACGGTGGACCACCTGAAGATGCTTCATGCCAAAGGTTAGTTATAATTCATAATATCCTGGAAGTGTCCCTAACTGTTACCCGACAACACAAAGGATATATTGTGCAACCTGTGTACTTCTTTGTCAATCAATACCGCTATACGGATTCTTAAGAATAACTATTCAATATGGAACTATTATATATTTTTTATTATAGTTAACTGCATATTTTTTAGAGATTTCACTCTTACTGATGAAATCGAAACATACGGCGAAAGTTATATTGTGCTGAATAATATTTTTACCAGAAAAAAAAGAACCCTTGTATTGTAAACCCCGGATGCACCCTTTCGGTTTCGGGATATTCTTAGTCCGCTATGGTGTTTTTTTTGCCATGCTCTATATTACTATTATTGACCTAGTTTATCTTAAGTAATATTGTCAGCTTTTTTTGCAGTCCATTTTGCCAAAAAAAAAATTAAAGAAATAGATTCAACACTTTAAACTTATGCGATTTATTTAATGAATTGTTTATTTATTGCATGGAGATTATTATTTTTTTCTGTACTACAATTCATTAAAATTCCCAATATGTTGATAGAATTAAAATCTAACAATAAATAAATATTTTGGAGTGGACTAAATATTATTTCTTTATGGAATATTTTCAACATTTCTGCATTAAAATACCCAATAGATGGAATTAAAATAATGAATTTAAATATAGTTTGAAGTTTTACAATTTTGAATAAATAACATTTTTTTGAAATACATTTTCCGCATTGAAATAGATTGAATTTAAGTATATTTTGGAGTTTGAAATCCTACGATATATTGTTAGAATTTTGAATTTATGTAGACTAAATAACATTTTTATGAAATTACCAGTAGATGGAATTAAAATCTAAAAATAAACAAACATTTTGGAGTTACACAGTCTGGAAAGAAAGCCGACGATATATCGATGGGTCAAATATTACTATCGGAACGTTTTGAAGCGTATATTTATTATATTTTGAGTATTGATTTTAATTTAAAAAAATACTAAATACTTAAAGATACCATTGAATATTTTTATGCAAAGATAGGTTATGTTTGCAACAAAGGTTTTCCTTTCATTTCATATTATTAATATAATACGAATAAGCTACTGATATAGATACCTACAACTTGGGTTACAATTAATTCAAGCAACGGATGAATTGTAGATAGGTTTTAGCGTTTATAAAATCTGTGAAGGTGAAACTGTGGTCTATGAGGATCATTAGGACTTCCTGTACGGTTAGCTTTAACACCTGTTACTTATTCGCGCCGTACAATACAACATATGGACAACATGCATATATTCCGGTAAAATATTGTACATTAAATACATTATTGACCGGCTTCGTTGTTGATTAGTCCTTCCTGGAGACATATTGAATTACAGTAATAAGACAGTTAGTGATTTTAGGGGTGGTTATTCAGGTTAGACCGTTGCAAGATTTGTTCGACTTCCTGTGCTAAGGTCACGGTGCATGGACTCCACCCCAACCGCCATCCTTTCATATTTTATTTAATAATAAATAAATATTGGTGTGAAAGATCTCGTAGTCAGTGTTCCGTGACAGCTTGAGCAGCTTAATCTTGGGTAAAACACCAAAACCGCGTCATTTTAATACGGTAAATATTTGCAATCGGGTGGCGCGTGGGAACAAAACATTTCCCGCGGTGGTGAATGCAAAGCGCCCCTAAACATAAAGAGGGGGTGGTAATACCCTGACTATGGGGGTGACTTCGTGGGAACACTGCCTCTAGATACACCCCATAACTACTCGATCGGAAACACCATCAACCTCATTCATTAAAGTCATGCAATCAATGCTCGGTTAACCCAATAAATTATACTTTTTCCCATGACATATCCCTTTCACTTTTAGTTTAATAGAGAAATTACGTAATGTTACAAAAAAATAAAAATTATGAAGGACCTTAAAGTTCACTTTACTACTAGCTCAGGGGATAAGAAGCGTGGCTACAAATACTATGCTCATTGGTTCAAATCCCGTTCAAGTCAAGAATTTTTAAATTGATTTGATCGGTTATTACGACTGGGAGATCGGGAATAATATGAATAAAATCCCAGGCTTACTCTGATTTGCTGTGTTGTAAGGTAAATACTGATTATTAAGTCGATGACCTGTGTAACTAGTAAAAGTTAAGATCACCGACAGACAATTAATTAATACGTTGTTGTGTATAAAAAAAACCCTCTCTAAAATAAAAGCTCCTCGGGGCGTAAATATTATTGCAAAAATATTGCAAAAATATTACCCTTAATAAAAATAATAAAAATAGTTTGGATGTCTAGTAAGCATTGGCCATTATTATTTTAAACCGTGACTTTTTATTATTAGCGGAAAATACATACGTTTATTTTAATAACAGTTACAAGTAACCCAAACTGTGAAATTATTTAATAATATTTTTTTTGTGATATTCCTATCTCTCTTTAATAAATTATCAATGATTAAAAGTCTACCCTCTATTATAATAAATAATATAATACATAGATATAAGATTGTAAAGCTTGGGTTTCTTAGGCGTACGTCACCGTATTAATACACCATTTTTTTAGTCTTTTTGTAGTGTTTTTATGCCTCGCCCGAGGCGCAGATATTAGCAAAGCATCTGTAGTTTAGACATATTGAACCCTTATTAATAAATGATATTATCGACATGATAAGGTGGATGTCCAGTGTCGTTTAGTAATAATAAGAGTGGTTATGTTGCGCAGGTGTGCCAAGTCAATGTTCCCACGGTACAAACTCCCCTCAATAATATTATATATACTGTCATAGTACTCTAATACTACTATACTGACTACTATTATAGTGGAAGGGTGAATACACTACTCCATATCCTGTACAATACACACAAACAATTATCTTGCTTGTTTTGGAGTGACCAATCATAGCCATTTATATTGTGGTTACCTCTGAACATGTCTAAAGTTTAACATTTGCACTACACAAGACTGTTGTTGTTTAATTTATGCTTAAATAGTCATAGGCTTGCGGATATAATTTATTGCAGAAACGCCCTTAGCGTCAAAAATAAAAAATAAATGAGACACATATTTTGGTTTATAAACGCTGTTCAAAAATGATAAAAACATGTGTCAACCACCCAGTCAAATTATTACATTTATTATAAAATAATGATAGTTATCAAAGAATATTGCAAAAATACGTTATATGGAAAATGAGGATACCTATTATTAATTGAAATTTCCAATCTCTTATGGATTTTTTTTATAATTATAAAAATACGCTTTTCGAAATGTGATCATACTTTTTTTAGAACTGTCTTGATAATCATTATTAAATATCTCAGAAATAATTGTTATAATTATCATTAAAATACATGTTGAGAGAATTTATATATGGATTAATTATAATTTTGACACGTGTTAACTGGCAACACCCGTAAATATGTTCATGTGTCACCGCTTTTGAGTTTTAGTTTATACTATTTTATATCAATGAAGATTGTAATTTAAGTATTTATATTAGTGGATTTTCTCGGGGGTTTGTTTGAGGATATAGCGAGAGTGGTGTGAGGGGTACATCATCCCCACGGAAGGAGTAATAATAATACATTAGGGTTGGGGAGCAAACACTCCCATTCATAAAACTACCAACAAAGACGATTTCTTGAAAATCCGGATCTTGCAAATGCGCAATTCATAATACTAATGTTTTTTTTTTATTATTGATTTCAGGAGTGGACACTTTTGCATACGATCCTCAAAGATACGCGATGGATTATCACAATATCGGGTTCAGGGAGTGCGCATCGGAAGTGGCGCGATACTTGGTCAGCTGCGAGGGGCTGGACATCCAGGATCCCTTGAGGCTGAGGCTGATGAGCCATCTTCAGTGCTTCGCGGCCCAGAGGGAACTAGCAGCCAAGTCCTCCACATATCCTCACACTTATCCTGCATATCCTCCTCAGGTGCCTCCAGCTCAGCCTTACTCCCACGCCCACGCCCCCGCTGCACACCCCCCTCACCCCGCCCACAATGATCATCATATATACGGAGACACGTCTTCCAACCCTTCAGCTCCTCCTCTTCCGACCACCAGCACCGCCAGCTACGCGCCGCCCCCGCCTGCGCCCCCGCCACACGTGCCGCCCTCGTCTTATCACCACGCCCCCCCGACGAGCGCCTCCCATCACCAGTACAGCCAAGGGGGCGGCTCCAAGCCCTACAGACCCTGGGGCGCCGAATTGGCCTATTGACATAACACACTGACTGCCCTACAATAAAATATCCCAAATAAAAGTGGTTGTGACTTTGGAATTAATTGAAAGCTTTAACGAATCAATTCAACAATTAACATAGTATTTTACGCGTGAGTGAAAGAGAACTTTAGTCAAATCTGTAATTATTTTGTAAATAATTTTAAATGAAGTTGTGATTTTTATACCTACATTATATATATATTTATTAAAAAAAACATATATATATCTAATACATATCAAAGATTTTATATTTTTGAAAAAGTGTGTCTTTACAAATATGATATAATAAATTATTTATTTAATATGAGATATATCTTTTATTTCTTTTTTCAATTTAAAATAATAAAATCTGTGTTAAATAACCCCTACAGAATATCATCCAAAGTGATGTATTCTTAATTGCATTAACATTTTTAAATTGGTTTCTGTTGTATTTGATTAACCTTCACATCTAAACAGATGTTATACAAATAATTTTTAATCAATATATAAGATTTAACCCCGAAAAAGCAAATCTTTTAAATGAATCAAATAGTTGACACAAAAACGCATGTTCAAAAAGAGTTAAATCTAGGAGGCAAAAATGTGAATATCGGATTCAATTTTTTAACCGATGGATGACAACTGGATGTATATATATCAAGATGGCGGACCAAGTAAATGAGTCGAACCACAATCACGATGATTAACATTTTTTAAATAGCAGTAATTGAGAGCGATGTACACATATATCGAGAATTCCATATAAACAATTAGTGTTAAGTCAGTCAGACTCATCTAATCTACATCGATGATATTTTAAAAGAAACAAACGATTTCATAAATAAAGGATATATTTTATTATAGTATGTATTTTGGTTTTATGGACTAGTATGCTTATAAATATCACTATGTTTAGTATCACGAAAGTGTGACCAAGGACTCTATGGTCTCATTCCACATATTCTGAAAGTCTTCCTTCTCCATTGTGCTTCTTTCGTGAGGTTCAATGTCCGAGTCATAAGCAGAATCGTAACTGGCATTCACATTTTCATAATAAGACCTCCGCCTCGTAGTTGGTATCTTCCTGGGCCTTGCCTTGATGTACCTCGGGAAGGGCGGCGTCTTCGGGTATTGTTTGTGTGAAGAAGACGGTGTAATCTTATTGGAAGTGTGCTGTGGCTTCTTCAGGATCCTCAACTTGTGCAAGAGCTGTGGAGGTAGTTTGTTTTAGAATGCACAGTGTTATAGTTGTGTTAGTAGTACCTGCATGCAAGTCCTTCCTGTGGAGGAGACAGCCCTTCTTAATGCAGACATGTTTAATCCATTATATGGTGTTGTCTTGTCGAGTCTCGGACAGGAAGTGCAGTGTGAAGTGTTCACCCCCATGTGTTTTATAGTGCCCCCTCTCAATATAGGGCCACCCCCTGTCATACAATCATTGTGATTGCGAATACTACTGGGGTGAATTACAAGCCACATATGTTTCATACTCATCATAATTGCAACTATCACATGGGAACCAAAATTCAACTCCCTCATCTTTTATTTCATTTCAAATTGGATTAATTATTTTTGCTTAATTTGACAATATTCACAATTTTAATATCCATATCGATGGTATATTGCCAAAACGCACTTAGTCGTATCATCAAAATTTGGGAGAAAAAAAATCAAATTTACATTTTTAGTTTATGTTAGTTAAAATACAGGTATTTTTTATAATTGTGTTATATTTGAAATGATAAAAGAAGTCATTGGCTAAACCACATTGTATAAATTATTCAAATATATACCATTAATTTATAGTTTTGTTAAGAATTTTTTTCTTCACTAATTCGCCCTTATCTCAAAACTATGAAATATGACTTACTTATTGTAATACATTATTAAATGTTTTGGTGCACACATATGGGTTTGCTTTTAATTTAATTTACACTCATTTAAATCTCCTAATTTCGAGATAAATGGTTTAATTGGTGTAACAGCAGCTCGCCGAAAATATGATATAAGATAAATTGTGGGAATATACTTTTAATATTATGTATATTAGAGAGAAATCTGGTTATTGTATTTTCTTTAGTACTTTTGAATATCTGATATCGAATAACCATGACAAATAAAAGCATTCCAATAAATGGATTAAATTATTTCCTGGGAGAAAAATAATAAATTTCGTGTCTGTATTTGAGAAATCTGCAAATTAACATAATATTCCCATTTATTTATCAACCTTTTTTCTGATTCACATCCTCATTAAATCAATAGGTTATTAACAAAAAAAAATATCTACAAATTGACAGTTCACATGGACTATATTATTTGAGTTTTCATATAATACCTTTATAAATAAACTTTTAGTGTATATAAATACAACTTGTCCTACAATTAAAACGGAAAATTCAACAAAAAAATATATATAGTTACGTTTTTGTATTACTGATCCATCGATTAAATTATACTTTCCCTCCTTATCTTGAATTTTTCAAAATAACTTGCTTGACTGTCCTAGAAAGATAATAAATTGATTTCTAATTATTTGAATATTTAAAAAAAAAATGAGCAATCATAATCAGATAGCCAATTTATCTATTTTTATGAAAAAATTCATCGGAGCTCCGGAGGGACTTACCTCAATGTGAATAATATTCCCGGGGAATCAATCACGAATTAACACATTATTGATTTTATTCTACTCAATGTGCAATTATCGTGCTGAGTGTTTTAATGAATATTATTTAAATATAATTATTGATAGTGCATATTATATATTAAAAGGGGTGTAAAGTGCCCATGGCGCGTGTCACGGCTACAGTTTCTCGTGTGAAATAAAGAGTCATTGGTTCGATTCCCGTGGGTATAATATGGTACTTGTGTTCTTGATAATATGTCAACAATGTAAAGTGGAACATTATCAATTCTATGGGTGATAAACACAAAAACGTACAGTTTTTTAAAACAAGTTGTATCTATCAGAAGATTATTGATAAAAATATGTGAAAACTTATATTAATGTCATAGTATTATTATAATAAAAGCTAACATGGCATATTAATAAAAATATGTGTATTTGTTGAAAGCCAAATTAATATATTTGCACCAAAATATTCAATAATATATTACAATAAAGAAACTTTTCTTTAAACCGTCAATTTGTAGATTAATTTTTCATTCATCAAAGATTAAATCACTTATCAAAATAGAGGTCCTTATAAGAACATGTCCCTCCGGAGCTCCAACATATTATGCAAGGACGTCAATTACCTGGCATATTACGATCGAATATTCTTGATATAAAACGAATAAATAGTATTATACTAATAAAAGATTAGATGGCATATTAATAAACAAGTGAAAATATTTTTTTATGTTAATAGCGCATTTAATTAACTTAAACCTATTGGTTGATATGCATAGCTAGGGGGCGAAAGTGCTAATACCGGTTAGAATTGTTTTAACACACTCTATAAAAAAATATAATTAACGCTTATTAATACATTTATTTAAAAAAATGTATGTACGTGTACGTGTGTTTTTAAAATATGTACATTTGTGTATACAGGGTGGATTTGAATTACCTGAGAGTATTTAGGGGGTGGTAGGGTATCGCAAAAATAAGAGAAAAAATCGAGTTTGGGCCACCATCTTGGAATCAGCTGTTTCTGTCAAATACTCAATCTGACTGACTCAAACTGTCGTGTGTGTTTTGTTTCTATTGAATACGCCATTAATATTTAAAATTATTTGTTAATAAAAATAATTATATAATATCCTTTCACTCCTTAAAATATTCTTAGTTAATTCAATTAATAGTCAGGGTTAATATAAAACGGTGAAAATTCAAGCAAGTAATTTGTCTGATTATTACTCATATTTAATCAACAAACTAGACCAGCTCGATAATATTGAGTATTTGTTATCCCTTTGTAGGTTAGTTATATTTACCCACGATATTAGTTTTTCCCGTCGGAACATTATAGTTCACATGAGAAAGATTCTTGAAAGGGGGTGGACCTTCATATCGGCGCGTGCCTCGTATAATATCCAACCCTTATATACTTTGGGGGTGGATTTTACATTGAAAAATACTAATAAATACATTATATACAACCATGTCTTGTTTTCACCAAACCAACCAATAATATTATATTAATCATCAAGTTATTTCAAGAGACTATATAAATAAATGCAACGGATTAGTAAACGTATAGAAGTCCACTCGTTGAACTCACCCATAATTTAGTTGGGTTATTTAAAAAAAAAATATATAGTTCGCGTCTGCAAAAAGGCACATAAGCAATAATCCAAATTTAATTGCTATTCGGATGAAATCATTGATGAAAATAAATGTGTACAAGTTGGGCTGTTTGATCATTTCGGCGAATTTCATCCCCTCAAGTCGCAAAACACGTCACATATAAATAAAAAATAATAATTAAATCTATTGCATAACGGATTAATATTATTAAATAAAGATGTTGGCGGAAAAAATGCACTAAGTCATATTTTGACGATTTTGAGTTTAAGATGCATTTGTAAATGTTTTTTATTACTTTATCTACTTAGTCATATCATCAATATTTCGAAAGTAAAAAAACTCAAAGTCAAATTTACATTTTTAGTTTATGTTAGTTAAAATATTTGTAATTGTGTTATATTTGAAAAGATAAAAGAATTCATTGACTTATACCACATTGTATACCATAAATTAATAGTTCTGTTGTGACTTTTTTTCATTAATTCGCCATTATCTCAAAACGATGGAATATAACTTACCCTCGATAAACTTAATAGTTAAATTTATAATAATATTTAAGTGAGGTGTTTTTGTGAAATGTTGAATGTGAAAATTGCACTTTCTTCGTAGCTTGTATTAGTATGACGCGTGTCATGGAAAGATAACCAAAAAGACACGTGCCAAGACACGTGTCGATGACGTCATGACGTGTTATAGTGCCCTCGTTATATGCACATAGTTAGTACATAAGGGAGATGCACTAAGGTTACCAGGTCATATAACAAAAAGCTTCCCATTCTAACAATATTCAATCATACAACAAGACGGGGATTTGTTCTTAAATCCTATGAAAAACAGTACTAATTATCCCTAAATAAATTAATCATCACTTTAAAATAATACACCGATATCGCCAATAAAAATGCCAGACAACTGGATGCATAAATATCAAGATGGCGGATGAAATATCAAGATTAATGTTGCCCTCTGTCAAACTTATCTGTTTGGTATTTATACAAGTCCAACTATTGGCCCAGTCTGTTACGGCACTCAAGTATTTTCATACTATTCACACTCTACTTGCTAAGCCTTTTTTCTTTGACTTTAGCACATATATTAAAGAATTAGAGCCCAATTTTGAAAAAAATAGACGCGGAAAAAAGTTGTAGAGAAAAATCATCCCCCATCTCAACTATACCTACATTTTTTCCTAATTTAAACAAATTAATTATTACAGTATATATTTTTTTCATTTTAGTCTCGAGTTAAATAAATTCTCCCAGTTTCGTATAAATAAAAAAATATTCAAGTATGACAGAATAATCACGAAGAACTGGAGAACTCTCTATAAGTATTTACTCATAATATATCACCCGTTGTGTATAGAAACCGATTGTATATCCAGAATATTATATTTACTGATTTTTAATAAGAGTGTTATGGGAAATTATTAATTTAATATAATTGCCGCTTATTTATATATTAACATTTTTATATGTCAAAGTCTTAAATTTAAATTAATTGATTTGGTTGTACTTTTTAATTAATTTTCTTCATTAATTTCAACAAATAATATGTATTATACAGGACTTTTTAATCCAGGATCTTTGGACAAATACTACATAAAAATAGGTATATTATATTAGAGAAAACGACACGTGTTTTTTTAATGTAGTCTGTTTTCTGCATATCGACGGGCTCGACTAAGAGTAATATGACTCGGGATATTACCTTTTTAACTTTTTCTCATTTTATTATTTAATTAATTATTGCGCATATTCTGACAAAAATCACGATTCTAGTGCTTAAATTGAGAAAGATAGGTTTTTTCTTATGGGGTACGTTTCGAGTTATCGCCCACGGGAGAAAAAATTTGACGCTCGAATAATACGAACGGAGACATCGCCTTCTTAGTCGTTCATTTGCTAAACACTGTAGGCGATATCTTCAGGTAGCTTAGTCTTCATTGCGCACACCGACACCATATACGTGTGAACAATCATGTGTGTATTAGTAACCAATAAGACACGGCTATGACTCCCCACCACCATCACTATCAGTCCCTTTCTTCCTGCCTTATAATACTCACCACAATAGTCACCAACAATAACACATTTCAAAAAAGATTCAAACATTTCAGGGATGCCGCAATACTTCTTCTTATTCACGATCACTTGTTTAAACTCTACTTTACTAAAATAATTTCATTTTTAATAATAATTTAATATTATTATTTCAAAAAACACATTTTTCAGTGATAATATTAAATAATAAAAGTTATTTTTTAAAAAGTGGTCGAAACAAAGACTCCCTGCTTTGTAATAATATTGGTGGATTATCAACACTTTTGAAACCAAAAACTATAAGTGGTTCTTGGGTTTTACAAATATTTCCAACAGGTGTGTTTTTATCAGCAAAATCAACAGAATGATGAAATACCCTGTTATTTGTATTATATTCAAACAAAACTGCAATTCCAATAAATACGATAATATAAAGTAGTGAGTATTATAAGAATAGAGTTCCTATGGTCTTATTCAGTGAAGTGGTCAAGTCATATGGCTATTGTATTGTGAACATAATATATTACTAATATCCTAATTTACCGGTTGTATTTTTATTTCAAAACTTGCCACTAAATATGTTCCCACATATGTGAGATGTTTAAAAAAATTTTTTTTTTCATTAAATAACTATTATTCTCTATTATTATTAAAATAGGGTATCTTTTCAATAAATCACACAGAGGCTTCGAAGTTTATTATTAGCTGCAACTAAACAAGCGGATGACAATAAATACTATCGTCATTTTAAATTATCAATATTTATTTCATTTACTGATTATTTCAATTAAATAACCATTCTTAGAATTCATACATTCATTCATTCTACCACTTAATACCTCGGACATCGTTCAAGTGGTTTGGTAAAAACACTTTTATATTTAATTGAACAGATATTTCTGTTTCTTGTTAAAAAAATGTTTTCATTGATTTTTAAAATCCAAAAATATTTTTCAAGGGCTTATTCACTCTTATAATTATTGTGTGATATTTTTCAAAAAGTTTCAGTATTCTTTAGACTTTCAACGCCATTAACATTATTTTTTGTGTATTTCTATAAGATGAGACGACGCGACGGTAATACAATTTTAAATATAATAGCTGATTTGTGTTTTATTTGTGAGAAGTCACTATTGAATAGTGGTTTTGTTAATTAAGTGTGTGGTTTGAAAACTTTAAAGACTTCTATAAAATGAATAGCGGAAATTTTCCCATTAATATCAGTCAGTGCACCTCGTAAAAATAGTAGCGATGACAAAAAAATGGAAAATTATCGACACAAGGTCAGTAACGCAAGTAATCTAGAATTTAAAGACAATATCATAAAAATAGTAGAGAAACGAAAGGATTAAAAATTTTTGGAATTATTATGAGTTCATCTCATATTTTAACTCTAGTTTAAACCTGATTTCCCCATGTATAGAAATGACAGTCGTGTCTCCAGTTAGGTATATTTTAAAAGTAATAATACAACGGGGGTAAGTTACTATTGATTCCAGAAAGGGATGCTGTACAGTGTACAGAAAGAACCGGTCTCATTTTAGTAAAATATAATAATGGCGATAACACAATATGAGTATTCATTGTCGGCGATAATCTTAACAATTAGCACAGCAACACGTTTCGGGAATTAGGGAAACTAGTTCACACTCATAATTAGTAAATATTACACAATATAATATTCTGGAGTGGATCAGATGTGTTACATATAAATAATGAGACACTTGAATTAGTAATTCAGAGCCCTCGAAAGGCAATACAAGGCACCTGTCACCCAATACAACCAATCACTAATCGATTATAAATCAAATCATATCTATAGTAAAAAGTGTGATTCATCAAATGTGTCAACTCCTTTGCCATTCATCAATTATTATCAACTATCATTGTTGCAATGAAATACAAACTCATCGCGGCAATCACGCTTGATACAATTATCAATATATTAAATTTAGTCTAGTCCCATTAGTGAGATCGAGAATTATATTAATAAAATCTCTAATCAGGTATACTCTGATATCCTGGAAGTAAATTCATTTAAATTAATTGTTCTGTCTAAAAACCAAATTGAAACCTTTTTTGAAGTCTCTCAGTCAAGAATAAAAAAATATATATCTGTAAATTAGGGGATGAATGGAATAAAGGCGTATTTTTTTTTTGCGCACGTCGATTTTATTTACAAAAGTTAGCCTTTATATTTTTTTTGAGGTTACCAAAAATATAGCTACAAAAATTTCTGCTCGTACTCGCTGAAAACTTTATTAATTATGTTATTCTTATGAAATATAATAATATAACGACACTTTAATCCGCAAACGTGATAATTACATTAATTCAAACTGTCGAGGTTTCATTTTCTTATGGTTTTATTTTTTCTTGATGTCTCGTTACCGCAATAATGAAGATTTTTGAAAAAATTTAGTTATTTCATTTGCAGATTATCCATTTTATTTTTTTACTATTTTTATTATCTTTAACATATGATATTATAAATAAGGTTGTGTAAATTTTGACAAAAACATGAAAAAGAGAGTATAATTTAAACATCCATGCTTCTTATATGTATATACAAATGTTAATAACAAATTAATCATATTTTTTATTAATGCTTATTTAAATGATCCTCCCCCCGAAACATGCATACATAGCCCAGTGGCACAGTGTCAACAATATAATAATATTAAATATTATAGTGCGGTGGCCGATGAATAAATTAACACCCCTCACATTGTATATTTAATTGCGGACATAATTCAATTACTCCTTGACCAAATTAATCAAGTGCTTTCAATGCGAATGACTTTTGAATTGAATCACGAATAACTGCAGCTTAAGACTCGTTCAAAGGAGTAAGTACTGATTATTATTAATTGTAATCAAGTGACAAATGTAATAAAGTATTATTTATATTTGTAGTATTGTGTAATCGGTGGACATGTGGATTATACATTAAATTGAATTACAGGGCGGGACACTTTACTATAACATCATTGACCACTAACTACACCCTGTTCACTAACTAACTTCATTACATTTATTAATCCCAACTAATAATACATTTTATATACCAGCGTAATAGCTCAGGTGATAAGTTATAGGTTCAAATCCCGCTCAAGTCAAAGATTTTGTAATTGATTTGATCAGGAATAATATTAATTAAATCCCGATCGATCCTCTCGATTCAGGCTTGCTCTGATTTACTGTATTGTAAGGTAAATACTAATTATTAAGTCGGTGACCTGTGTAATCTAAAATCTAAAATCTGTAAACCTAGTAATAGTTAAGATCGCCAACAGACAATTAATTAACACGTTGTTGTGCCTAAAAACCCCTTTTAAAAACTGTTTTCTCTTAATAATTTTTTTATACACATCAGATAGCGTGGATGCGACTAGTAAAAAATAAAAATCAAATAAAATAAAATGATTATATATCGATGGATCAGTAACACAAAAACCTTATGATGGGCACTTTACACCCCTTTAAATATATAATATGCACTATTAATAATTGTATTTAAATAATATTCATTAAAACACTCAGCACGATAATTGTACATTGATTTTATTTTATTTATTAATGTTTTAGTTCACGATTGATTTCCCGGGAATATTATTCACAATAAGGTAAGTCCCTCCGGAGTTTCGATGAATTATATGTTTACAAATAGAGATAAATCTGCTATCTGAGTATGATTGTTCATTTCAACTCTTATTATTCATTTAAAAATATGCAAATAATGATAAAACAATTTATTATCTGTTCAGTCAAGCAAAAGTTCAAGTCTTTAAAAAAAATTCAAGATAAGGAGTGAAAGTATAATTCATTATTACTCTCCAAGCACAAGTTGTATCTATCTATCAGAAGCTTATTTATAAAGTTATTATGTGAAAACTCAAATAAAATAGTCCTTGGAAACTGTACATGCGTTTTTGTGTTAAAACTCTATTGATTTAATTAGTATGTGAATTAGAAGGAGGGTTGATAATGAGAAAAGAACGTAAGATTAATTTGCATATTTGTCAAATACAGACTCGAAATTCATTATTTTTCTTTCATCTTTTGAATGCTTTTATTTGTTGTGATTTTTCGACTCCACATATTCAAAAGTACCGAAGAAGCTTATATGCCACAATAATATATACTATGTATTAAATGAAACTCAAACCAATATATTTTCACTAGAATATTCAATAATATATGTATATTCTGTGTAAATTGCATAGATATAAACATTAGATATCACATTTCATATAAATAATTCGTCTAATTTTGTTTATCCTGTGTATTGTTGCACTCATCTCAACACATTTCTAGTGACCCCTAAGAGTGGTCGTGACAAAACTTTGGCGATTAAAACGCAATAATATTTGAAACGTGTTAAAGAAGTAGTCTTTGGTAAAAAGTGAGGCTAGATGTATTTGAGTGTATATTTGAGTCCATATGACATGTAGTAACAATGCATTTACCCATTTTACTGTGAAATATAACTGAAGATACGAAGAGACATGTTTACAGTATAATGTTTGCCAGGTAACTCATGTTTTTGGCCGCTTGATCCACTTGAACTAAACAAGCCTTTATGGTTTATGGTAAACTGTCAATTTGTTGAGGCGTTTTTGTGTTAACAATCCAAATAAGCGATTATCGAACTATACTATATGTAGTTCATTTCGCGGATGTGTAGAATGAATGTAAATTATATTTAATATCCAGATTTATGGATGCACTTTGAATATAGATAAATAAGTATATAACTTTCATTTAGCTTGTGAACGCACTGTAGTTGTTGAAATGACCATTTGATTGTAGTGTGAAATAATTATAAGATGTCCAGTGTTACCACAGTTGGTCAGTTATAATGTAATGCATACATTGTTATGCTAATATAATCCACTATAACCGATCAAACATTGAGGAAATATTTGCGTTCGTAAATTCACTTTACGATCTCATTCCATACGCATTACAATATTATTATATTCACTGGGGACTTTACAATAATAAAAATGATTCAACAATGAAAATGTCACACACTTCACAATGTGACAACCGTGACTGTCAACGCAATTAAATCATAAATACACCCCTTAAAACATTATTTAAACAATTAATATGGTTTTGCTGAAAACTTGTTGTGGTTTCCGTCTGGAGACTGGCGGTAAAATCATAGGAACAATTGGAATGGTATTTTTTATTCATTTTTATTAATTACATTTAACTCTACTATAAGTATTAATAATAATTTTCAGATATTCTCAACCGTCTTCTTTATATTTCTTGTATGGTCCACATTTTTCACCCAACACACACAAGGTATTAGAATATTATAATAATAAAAAAAATAATTGATTTTTTAATGCAACCGTAGAAATGAATCTGTCTTTAAAATGTGGTTTATTGGTGATCTCCTCTTTAAATATTTTAACAAGCATGTCTCTTGTGGTTGCATCGATTAAGGTATAATAACTATATTCTGTTCAATTTCACAAAAATCACTCATTTAATAACCATTGAATATTTTAGAAATGTTGGTATGCAACGTTGCCATATTTAATAATAAATGGACTTGAAATAATGTTCGCTTTTGCTATATTTTTCATTGATTTCGTCGTACTCTCTTTATCCGAACACGTGAAGATTGTATTGCTGATCAGTTCTTTGATTATTTTAGGTAATTATTCAAGAATTGCGATGTTTTATGACCGCTATATTTATATATTTTTTATGTTGTTATGATTGCAGGAATCACGTTGTACTTTTACATTTGTATTATCAGTTTGTGTCAGCATTTGAAAAAATTAGCGCACGAGCGTAAAAATGCATCCAACAATGATATCACATTGGTCGACTCTTTTTTTGCAAACGATTCGCAATTTTCATATTAAATACGTGTTGTTTATCAAATGTATGTTATTTATAATAATTTAATCGAAAATATAATTTATTGAGTAAAAAGTATTTTCTTAAAAAAGTCACACTCGTCAACCCCAAATTAATTGATTTAAGGTAATTCTCAAAAAACAAAGTTTATATGGCATTTTTTAATATTATTTAGCTGCAAATAATATTTGAATATTATACAATTTTCGTAATCTCTGTGCTTCTTATAATCTATTCGGAAAATTTATTTATTTAAATAAATTACCCACTGTGTGTTTATGTTTTTAAAGTAAATTTTCAACAAACTTATCGTTAATGGTTGTAATTGATGATATTATATATTATAAATCATGGCTGTTGGCAAATAATCTTTCCTTTGAGCATATTTACTCTACAAACATAAGAAACAATGTCGTAGTTCGCGTTTTTTTCGTCTCAGTAGCTGAATTAAAACATCAAAAAAGAGGCCAGTGCTTTGGCATTCTTATTCTGAGCGCCTTATATATTTAATAAAAGAACGGTACAAATTACAATATGAAAAATAATTGTGGATAGGTTAGACGACCGCCGAATTTCGACCTGTTTCACAAAGATATCACGTATATTAGGTGTAAAATCGTTATAGAGTAAATTATTCATAATAGTTTTTTTATTGTAATAATGCAATGAAAAGAGAGCGCAGTCTGTATAAATGCACCGCTTAGCGTTAGTAGCCACATAAAGATTGATAACAGCGCAGAAGCTTCAGTTGCTGACTGTTGTTCTGTTCATTGGTCGTGTTCACAGTAAGTGTTGATTATTGCTACTGTCTTAACTCCACTATAACTATAACTGTAACTATAACTATTACTATAACTGTAACTATTACCACGACTAATGACTGCCTGTCAGAGATTACTTGACCGTTAACAGTTAACACAATCCTACCAAAGTATCCAATAACACCTTGACCTCTGATAATTATGATTCATATTTTGAAGAGTAAATATTTGTAACAATCACTTGTAATTGTGTCGGTACACGGAGCATGGCCTCTTCTATTGTCAATACTTCTTAATCCATTGTCCAACACAGCGACTATTCTTCAGAAATGCTATGAGCTTAAACAATGGTTTATGACCCCAGTGAATATTGCAAACAACTGATACGGATTTCATCACTTTTATTTAGAAAGAATCGTGCGACAAAATAATGGTATAATCCACATGAACGCAGATCTGCAGCAGATTATTTTTTCATAATGTTTTGATTTAATATCCACGTTTTATAGTTCTGCCACGTAATTGCATGTCAAATAAATGAATGTGCATGTTATCTCATGAATAGTGTTTCCGACAGTTAAATGCATTTACTCTGATTCAAATAATAATAAATATCCAGTTTGAAAATCACAAATGAAGAGTCAAAAAAACTCAATGCGATTTAAAATTAACAATCTTTCAGAAGTGTCACTTGTATTGAAATATACTTTTATAAGGGCCTGTAAAACTGTAATCCTTTTAATTTATTTGAGCAAGAATTCATGAGTTTATACTCTGGCATCAACAGTATTCTTTGTTAATATTCAAAATTCCCAAAAAACTTTTGCTTTAACTTAAAAAATCTGCAGTTCATTAAATTTATATTCTTTACAAAATTAGTTAAAAAAAATTGTTGAGCCGCCTTGTGGCCCAGTGGTTAGTGTAATGGATTCGTGAGTGAAGACTCCCGGGTTCGATTCACGACATCGGAGTCACTTGGTAGATCTAGCTTAGCAAACTAGATCTTAAGTACTCATTGCTGTGTGGTGGCCTGGGAAACCATCTCTACTATATTCTCCCGTAAAGGCCTGGCCAACCCCTTATAAAGGGACTCCCGCCAATAGGGAAGGCGTCACGATATACAAAATTAGTTAACCAAGTAAAGCATTCAAAACGTATACCTTTGGATTATAGTAGATATTTTAAAGAGCATTTTTTTTAATTGATAAAAAGGAGTCTTTAAATTGTGCGCATATTCAATTTATTTCCGTGCCTTAATTAGTGTATGGAAAACCAAATAACTTTTAGATTTGTTTTACTCAAAACAAGTGTTGAGTTCATTCTTATGGAACTGAACCCTCATATTTAAATTTGATCACACTAATATTCAGTATAATAATTAACCTTACTAAAAAAACTATCGAATTTCAGTATAACTGAGTCATCATGTTGCGGAATGTGTGCTGCTTCAACCTCCGCAGTGGAGCAATCATCCTCGGTTGGATTGGACTGCTCGGCTGCATCGTCAGCTTGTCCAGTGTGTTAGGCATGAAAGAATCCGATTACATAGAAATTCGTTCCGATAGGATAGAAGCTTTTCATGCAGGTATAATTCATAAAGTCATTCAACATAAAAAGTGTTATTATTCATTAATTTTCTTTCAGCCATGAATACCGTAATTTCCTCCACAATTGGTTTTGCCGTCATTGAAATTATGATGAATGTCAGCTTGATATACGGTGCTTATAAAGTATGTATAAATATGTTATTAACACAAAAACGTATCTACAATTTATCTTTATGTCGTTGAATTATAATAGCATCATGTATTCAAAAATGTATTGTTTATAAATGAATTGTTTTCATATATCTTTCAATCAGCAGCAACGCTTCATTGAGCTGAAGATCTTCTGATCACTTTAGTTAGGATTTTATAGTCAATCAAAACAACACACTAACTATTAGCTTTTGTTTAAGAACATTCTCAATTCAAATCATGACATTTATAAACATAATCTATACCAAAATTTTATTGAATTGTAGATATGTTTTTTATGAAAATAAGACATTTATATTTTATATTAATTTATTTTCAAGGGTCGTCGTTTATTCCTCATTCCGTATCTGGTCACGAATGCTTTCTCTCTTCTCTGCATTTTCCTGAGTGTCATCTTTGTATCCGTTGCTTGCTTTTCCCTCGATAATATCGACGAAGGCGTCGGTCTGTTCATCTTGGTCACCGGGATGGCTTATTTTGGTAATTTAATCGAGTTGAATCCCAAATCATTCAGATTAAACTAATAAATAATAAATCGCAGGTCTCGTTTTCTACTTCTGGTTCGCCGTGTACAGTTTGTACCACCAATTCAGACTCGACGAGATGTGCAATCATCAGATCCTTACAGAAGAAGGCACAGTTTGCCAAAACATTGACAAGAATGATGACGTCCCTCCTGCTTACAATACACTTAAATTGTAAATTCGTTGATCGAATTTGACTGATTATTATTCATTTAACAAAAAGGACCATGTATCTTATATTATTATTTCTTTTACGCCGGTTTCAAGGGGTATAAAAAATTTCTTGCCAATTTTTATTTCAATGTTCCTTTAATTATAATTTTATAAAACCAAAAATTGTGAAGAATCTCTGAGGAGTAGTAAGATCTCCTCGCTATGTTATCAATATCATTTTTGTTTTAAAAACATAAAATCTAGGATAAAAAGCAACCCGTTGCTGTGTGTTTAGGTGCCATAACATAATTTTCCTTAAAATATATTATGTTGATAAACAAAAAAAATGATTTTTAATTTATTCATAGAAAAACCCATAGCACATTTTGTGTAAATAATTTTATTATTTCATTGTACATAATCAAACTAATGTCTAATTTGAAATAAGTCTTAGGGGATTTCTAGTGATTTCAAAAGTATGAAAATAATTAATTAATTACAGTGTTTCGAAAAGTTCTACACTACTTAATGAATAATCACAAAAATATTATTTTTCGATGAAAATATTTTTATTTTATTTTTTTTATATTTAAACAAAAACACAGATATATTCATTTATATCAACAGAGATATTATTATCACTTCTTCAAAACTAAATTTGGGTGTGGAAATTAGAAATGGGATGAGGCCAATGAAATAATTTCAACAGTGGAACGGCAAAAATTACTTGACTCAAAAGATTAATTTGAAATTTTGCATTTATCATTATTAATTTAAATATACATATATTACAATTAATATAATAATACTGTGTGATTTAAGTATTTTAAATTAATTAATTTTGGAACATTGCAATTTTGGTAATTATTGCAAAAAAATAAGTTAATCAAATTGTCTTTACACTGGTTGGGTCAATTTATTTTTTATATTGAAAATACTACATTAAAATTTTATGAATTCTTCAAAATTTTTCAATAATTTTTTTGATTTCACATGAAGATGTTTGTTATTTTATCTAAATAACAAACAATTTGAAATATGGCAAACAAACTGTCAATATTTTGACAATTCTTCCTGATATTCCTTCAACACAAAGAGTGATTTGATAAATAATCAACATATTATTCTAATTACACAAAAATACAAATTTCTAAAAATTAAGTCTAACAAGAAAATGGACGGTAAGAATCATGTAAAATATATTTTTAAAAAACAAACAAAAAAATAGTACTCTCGACAGGGAAACGAAATAATTTCATCACGACTACAAAAATAAAATGACTACAAATATCACAAAATTTACAAGTATTGCACCTTTCATAATTTTAAGTACACACGCATGATATAAATTAAATGTTTTGCATAATGGAAAGAGAGTGGAGATAATTATATGAGATCTTAAATTATTATGCATCATTAGTAACAACAATATCATCACAAAGGTTTACAATGATATGCTCAATATTAATATGTCGGATATAAACTATGTGCTTTTAAGTTAATTATAAACTCTATAAAATTACAACTTTGTATGCTTCACCGTGTCCGTCCAATAATTTTGAATGGTCATGGCCTCCAGTGAATTGAGGAATGAATCGTTATCCAGACTGTACATCTCTTCTGAATTCTCCTGAAATTACATAATTATAATATTATTAACACTGATGAGAAACATTCAATAAAACCATCAAAATCAAAGGAGTTTGTAGAACACTTCGTGACGAAGCCTTTTTAAAGAGAAGAATAGAAATAGATATTATTAATAGCTAAAAATTCATGATTATGTACCAAAAATTATTTTAAAACATTTACAGACACAATAATATACCGACTTAGGCCAGGAAAGTACGATATAAACAGTGCAGCGGAAATGTGACTTTCATGTAAGATCTTAGATTTGAGGCATAAGCCTATATATAAAAGCATATCTATAAAGATATGGTTAAAAAATAACAGGGAAACCATTGATTTTGGAGTCTTAACAAATTTCATCAAAAATTTAAGCTATTTAAATATGTCTTACCGAGGTTGCCAAGAAAATTACTTAAAACAAATCCACGAGAGAGATCGAAAAACCTTGTTTAAGAGGAGTTCTAATTAAATTAAAAATTTAAATTTGGCATCTGAACCTCGACCTCATAGAGAAGATGATGATAATGACCATTGAATAAATATATTGAGGGTCACAATTTAAGCTGTCAAATCTGTGTATTGTAAATTTTATAAAATTTTAAACTTATTTATAAATCTATGGTTCATTTCATGAATGTATAGAGCAAATGTCAAACATTGAAGCAAACTAACATACAGCAAATAGCTATTGATATCATAGCTGAACAGGTATGACATTTACTCTACACACCATAGAAATGAATCTTGGGGTCGGCAAATCACAATATTAACAAACAAAAACAACACGGTATCGTAATTTTTAGTTTATTTCTCATCGAGTGCTTGAGAGAGCCGACGCTAGAAATATACTGGGTAGAAAGAAAAGAAAACTTACTCTAATAGTGCTATCATCTATGTAACCGCTGGAGTCCGGGTTAGAACATTTATCGTTGAGTGTTTGTGGTTTGTTGAGATAGCGTCTTCTGTAAAGGACGAAGCTGACGGCCCCTGTTAGAGCCACAATTACTAACGATCCAAAACATATTCCCGCAATGCCTGCAGAATCCAAACCACCAGAGTCGGACTGCCTCGCCTTTGGACTGTTGACTTCATCATTCACAATCACTTTATTCTGAACAACAGTCTCTAAAGACAATGCTTTCACAGTGGATGTCTCCACGGTCACAACGACTTCTTCATCAATGCTCTTTGTCGGCGCGGGCAAGTTTGTTAAGTTGGCAACAGTTGAGGAATTAACAATCTCCATTGTAGTAACATTTTCTAATATGGTTGTATTATTATTTACTTCGCTTGGAACTTCAGGAGTGACTGTGACCGGTGCAGAAGTCGTCGTTGTTGATGTTGAAGACGGCAAGGTTACAAAGATGGTGGCTGCCGTGGAAGTAGTCGTCGATAATATGCTGGATTCGGTTGGAGTCGGAGACTCGGTTATATTATCTGGTTTGGTTGCATATTCAACGACAATTGTGGGCGATGGCGACTCCGACGGAGAATATTCCTCAGATATTGGAAGTACAGGCTGAGTAACATTAATCGGTGTCGATATCAATGGATTACTTCTAACATCTGAAATCACAAAACACAACAATTTATTAATAAAACTACAAAACCATTCGCATTGTTTTTTTATTTCACCTGTTAAAGTGATGAGTAGAATCACTGTTGATTTTAAATTGAATTTCATAATTTCATGCAAAATTTCTATTGAAATGATAAAATTAAAACTGTTATATTTTCTTATAAATATATAATCACAAATTTTATACACGTTGGACTAATATTTATCATTTTTTACGCTTAATCAAGAATAAAAATCACCTTTTCAATAAAATAGGTTTTTTTTATTAATTTTATCATAACTTCTGATAATCACTCATCAATAACACAAATTTAGTATAAAAACAAATACTAATTTGATATCTTCAATTGACAAAAGCCATTTTTTAATACAAATTACAGAAGTCAAATTAGACTCTAGTATTTATATTAAATTTTTTTCCATATAAGTCCACCTTGTATATTAATCGGAATGTACAATAGGAATATGTATTTAAGTAAATTCAATGTCATTCTTTATATTAGGTATAAATGAGTGGTAATAATTCCATACGAATCACGCATCACTAGAGTTATTCGATAAAAAAAGAAGTGAGAGTAATTGCGGTTAATTAGAATGTTAATCGCGTGGACATTTAATATAATATCGTGACAAAGTCGTTGAGCACCACTGGACACATTTTTAGTTTATTATTACTATGAAGAAGACGCATTTACTATGAGATAACCCCGGTGGCACAGTGTCTGCAGCACAACTGAGAGCCACCAAGGAGACACTGTTATAATATATAATATACAGGGTGGTCATAATACAATTAGCAGGTCACTTTCAGTCACATTACAAGAAGGTCAAGTTCGCACTATTCACTTATACGACAACAACAAATAAATCCCGTCTTATGGACTACACAACCTAATCTGGTTATAACTACAATTACATCATTCATACATTATGCGATTCCTCTACAATCAATTGAGTGTGTATTAAAGGGAAAATAATTACGAAAAAATCTCAGGCCGGATTCGAACCTGTCTCTATAGATGTTTGGAATGATCACAATGAATCCACTTTATCAGACTACAATCCTTGCAATACACTTTATAGAGTTCATTAATTTTTTGGAATTATTTAATACACTTTAATATAATGTTAAAATGTGTAAGATCTCCGATTGGTTCAGCTAAATTAAAAAAAGTTTAATTTATATATCAAAATTTTCGAAAACTATCAAGCTTAAGAGATTGGATCAAATTAGATTGTCAAATAATGAAAGAATATAAAATAGACAACCAGTGCAGTGCTCCAAAACTGACACTACATATTATGAAAATAGGTTTTTGCGCCCAGTTTGGCTTAGGATATTAAATATGTTTATATAAATAAACACATCAGTAAAATTTACTAAAATGCATGCATGATAGTGTCTATGGTTTTGAAGTAAAGGATCTGTCAAAATCAAGTATTCCAGCTGTCACTGTCAGTGTGACAGCTGGGATTCTCCACTTTGACAGATCCTATACTCAAGTAAGAGTGACATCATGCATTTTAGTGAATACCGCTGTTTCTGTCCAGAATGACGTCATGATTTAAGAACCATAGACACACTGAATCCAGAATAATAGCTCAAAGTTCAGATCAGAGCGCAGGAACACAATATGGTGGCTTGTTTAGATTAATAGCAAACTATGAGCTACAATATTGCGTTATTTACGTCACTTATGCTGCAGTCACACTTTTCTGACGTGTCACGGTGCGCTAGTTTCATCACACGTCACGTAAGTTATATTAGCACAAGTATGAATAGTCATTGACGTGTTGAGAATACGATATTTCGGGTATTAATGATGAAGAAGGCACCATAATTATGAATGACGCAATACGAAACAAAGTGTGGGTGGTCATGACGAGTGGGTGGTTTGTTTGTGAGAAATAAGGCAAATAATTACTACACATCTTCTTTATATATTGAATAGCGTGTTAATCATGTCCATTGATTACTATAATACACATTAACCGTGTCTCTGTAAACATTCAAGTCACTTTCATTACTAAAATATTGTGTACATATTTGCCAATAGGTCCTTTGAAATACACCTGATAAGATAGATTATCATGGACGCAATTAGTCAACACACTTTAGATAAACGCTTTTTATTATCTCGCTTACAAAACAATGTGACTGAACCAGAACCGAGTCCAATTCTAGTATTAAATACTTGAGTAATTCTTACTTTAAGGCGCGGCACAGATATGAATGCTCGTCGGTGCTTGTCGAATCTCTGAGATTATTATTTAGAACAACAAATAAATCCCGTCTTACAGACTATAAACCCTAATCTAGTTATTGCTATAATTACATAATTGCGATTACTACAATCAATTGAGTATGTATATATATCTAAAAAAAACTAGTAAGATTGTTACCGTAAGGCGCTGCACATATATAAGGCTCATCGGTGCTTCTCGTATCTTGGCCAATGAAAGAACCGTAACCAAACACGAGAACCAATCAGTGTCAAATGCTCGTTCTCTTATTGGCGGAGATATATGAATAGACATAAGAGAGCACTCATGTCTGTGCCGCGCCTAAGAGGCAACCGTTCACCACACTTTTGACAAGTAGCCTTTTGTAAATATATTTTCCTATTCACATAATTTTTATTTATATACGGTGTTATACAATATAATAGTGCTTTACGTGTTGAATCGATACCACCGATATAATTATTAGCAGGCCACACAACTGGATGTATAAATATCAAGATGGCGGACCAAGCAATGACATTGACTGAGGCAACAATGTAATCAATATGATTAATAGTGTCTAAACAACAGTAATGAAGAGCGAATTACACCTCTATCGATAATTCAGACCTTGATTACAGTGTTGTCGAACTCGTCTACTTGGTCCGTCATCTTGATATTTATTACAACAAGGAGTAAATACGGTAAATGAATTATATAATATTTATATGGTGGCTAAATAAGGTACAGTTGAAAACGATAACTTAAGTATTATCCTATATCCTAAATATTATAGAATATTATTAAAGAAAATAAAATTTTAATTTATTTGAATGTTGAATTTATGTATGTATATCTTAATATTATTTTGCGTTGTCAAATTATACTTTTGACTTAATATTTTTACGATTTTCTTTAAAAGTCAATAAATTTGGGGACACTTTTATATTTTTAAATCCATGGCTTAAATAAAAATAAGTGCTACTGAAATGAAAAATAGCATTTTTCTAAGGCTTCACACTTAAATGTATTGTATTTTATTTTTAGCATTAAAGAAGCATTCGCCCTATATCAAATCACGTAACTGACACAAACTTTGAATGAACAATAGACTGAGATTTCACCGTGGCTATAAAATGAAAGGCTATTTTCACATTGAAAGGTCAGTCGTCGGGCTTTTAGCGAAATATTATGTTAAAAACAATATCAGGTAAGGATGACTCACCCATGTTTATACCTGTGTGACTCATTGTCCGTACATAACACACAGTTAAATAGTAGTAATGACATACCTTTAGATGTAATCAGCAAAGACAGCAGGATAGTAATCCAGAACCAGTGCATCCAGCAGCGCAATGTCATGACACCATGGGATAACTCCTCCTTCTCCTGCAATTATATGTATAATACAAAATTAAATATTGAAGAATAAATGTACAAAAATATTGTAGTGTACCTTAACAAAAAAAAACACACACAAAAAAATATCTCACACAATTTAGCGGAAATATGAAATTTTTAGTCGCCATTACGAAACATTATCATATTTTCTCACAGACAAAATATTATATTGAAAAAAAAACAACGTAATAGTTCAGTGGATACGGCGCATTATTACAAATTTCGATCCAGGTTTACTCTGATATCCTGGATTGTAAGTAAGGTGACCTTTTAACTGTAATAGTTAAATAGATCACCTTATTAAGGCAATAGGCTAATAAGACAAAGATGAATTTGTCACCAAAAATTTCGTATAGCAGTCGCCTGGAGTGCTAATTTTACCGCTCGTACTGTTTATTTGTCACTTGTCGATCTTTCTAATCAAATTACACTTAATATGGTAAAATGCGTAATTAAAAGTTGCTTGATTTCAAATAATATGTCACTGTTTAAATAATTTACAAGATTATAAGGATGTTTTAAGTATGTTGGAAGTCGTAAGGAGTGTCGCCTTTTAGGGACTATATTGTTGCAGGTGGCCACAGCCCGCGTATATGTGTAATATGTGCATGGCACTTCTATAGATATAATGAATTAACACAAATTTTTGAGATTAACAGAAATATAGCTTCCGAAATTTCTACTCGTTATCATTGAAAAATTTTATTAATTGGCTTAGTGGAATAAGGGCGGATAATGGTATACGCCCTTTTTCCGTAAATAAACTCAAAATTCTTTATAAACATGTGTCTAAAAATCATTTTATGGGAATTTCCTTTACAAAATATAAGAAACAAACAGTAGGATTACACACCTCGGAGGGGTTGGATGGAATAAGGGCGGATAACATAATAGGCCGCTTTTCGGTATAATGACATTTGTAAATGAATTCAATATCTGTGTATTCAGTTTCAGTATATTCATCTGTTATCATTAACCCGTTACCAAAGACAATTCTTCAACATATTAAAGAAATTCCGTAACTGATAACCGATATACGCCCTTATTCTGGCTTAATTTGATAAAAATAATAATGAATTTTAATTGAATATAAAATTAATATATATTTTTTTTAATAATAGTGACATTGTGTTTTTTCGTACGCAACGTTTTAATAGGTTGTAAAATAGGACACACCTTTATAATAATTGTATGAAACACGCGATAACTTTGTTGTGTTGGAAAATATGAAAAACTATGAACAAAGGAATGTGGATAATTAAATACACAAATATCTCGAAATGAAATACGATCCTTGATATAAATAACTGTAAGATATTTGGAATGCATTCGGTTATTTATACATTGTATGCAATCAGGTTACATGTGAGCACAAGCACTGCTTAAACTAGGCTCTGCTCTTTATATATAAGATGGAGGATGCTGCTGCTGATGATGATGATGACGATGATGATGACAGTAATGGAAGGAAGTAAAGCCAGCAATCGTGACGGATACTCTTTGTTCGGTGAAAACAATAAAACAACTGGTGTAACACCCGTAGCATTGCTCAATACTAATACAGCAACAATACAAGTCATCGTTATGATTAAATAACATTATTGTTATTATCATCTTGCTGAAAATAACATTTTTAATACAATACGTTAATAAAATATATTTATATTGAATTAAAGATCTAAGCACGCCAATGCAATGCAGTGGCGTTGAATGAACGAGTGGTTTTTTTATTATCAATTTATTGATCAATAACTCATAGTTTTCTAATAAGTCTTCAATTCATTTAAAAAAATAAATAGTAATAATAATAGGAAAATATTAATTATTATTTTATTCACAATTAACATATTTTTTGAGATGTCTTTTATTTACATTAAAATATTTTAAAGGCTATAAAGACAAAAAAATAATTTTAAACGGGCCAAATTATGTTTATAATGATAACATAATTTATTATAACAGTTTGAGAATCTTTGATTATTATTAATGATAGAGTATATCATGTTAGTACCGTATGGCAACACTGTTCATTGATTTGCGTATTTCGTTAACATGTAATAAATTTATTAACATCATATAACACTAAATGGGTACTTATACAGATTTGTGGTGCACTGTGCGGGTTTTTTTTATATTAATAATAATATTAGATTACATTGTCTATGGTTCTGTCACTCTTACTTACAATTGTCACTGTCGAATTCGAATATTTCAGTTGACACTTTGACAGATCCTTTACTTCAAAACCATAGACACTATTATGTATGCATTTTATTAAATACCGCTGAAAGTTAGGTTATCCATATGCGTTATAAGAATGCCAGACAATTTGATGTATAAATATCAATATGGCTGACCAAGCAGACGAGTCTGAGTGAGACAAATAGTGTTAAGTCATCTGCTTGATAAATATACATGCAGTTATCCGGCCTTCTAATATCGTTTATACACCTTTAAATCATTGTTATGATTAAAAATTATATAATTTAAGAGAAGACGTCCGAAACACCGCGAATGTAGGTGATTGGGTGGGCAAATTAGCTCCAAATTAAATATAATAATATAAGTAATAAATGAATTATTACGTATTCTTACATACAGCCTTCGAGATATTTTTATTTTCTTTGTATTACTAAATATTATGTTCAGTGATGCAAATCTCTTTAGGAAATAATATGGGATTGCAGTGTTTAGACATTTTAGATGATTCATGGTTGAGTTGATGCGGTGTTGGTCAATAAGAGGAAGTTCCTCATTCTGGTGATGACGGTGTCAATATATTATATTATATTATTTTATCTAGGCCATGTTAAATTAATCATCGTGCATAATGAAAAGTTGCAAGGTAAAAAAGCGATACAATTCAGAAATACATGTCTACTCATTTATGTTTATAAAGCAAATATCACATATGTTCACAAGCCAGGTAACTTACAAACGGCCGTGATTGGTCACATTGCAATACATATCGCCTCTGCACGTGTTTAAAGTTTGACATTTGCTCTTCAACCATATGAAAAAACGGCATTCTTCGGTTGACATTAAAAGTAAGTTCTTCCAGAAGTGGTGAAGAAAAATAAACATATTTTTCTTCATCCAAATATTTCCCAAATTTATGTAAGGCTTCACAAATATAAGAAATAAAGAGTACGTTATTATTTAATCATCATTAGTTTATAATAAAACAATTTTATTATATTCAGACTAGGAGTGAAACAAATTAATTATTTTAATATACATGATTAACAAAGGTTAACTATGATTATAATAAAACCTCGGCTAAGATGGTTTAATATTGTTTAAATGGCTCGAAATTCTAGAGCACTGTGTGACTTACATTTGTATTATATTGCTTTATTATTGGTTTTGAATTTTCTGATATTAATAATATTATGAAAAAATATTATTATATTTATAAAGTGACCCATAAATATAATATTTGATAACCAGACATAGTCCAAGTGGATTTAATAAAGTTTTTTAACGTATTAGAGCTCTGCAACGATTTGATTATTGTATTGTATTATATATCTACACTTAATTAATACATTAAGTATTATATTCATGGGACAAACTAGCATGTTGAATGCAAATTTAAAAAATATTTATTTTATTTTTTCAATATTATTATCCTAAAGTTCAAATAGAATAATACATATTACCAAATTGTAATGAAGCAATATGTATAATAAAAATTTAAGCTGCACAGTGCTCTATAATTGTAATTAGAAAAGTCGATGTATTATTCCTAACCTAGTCCAAGTGTGTGCAATGAAGTGCTTTGACTTATTCGAGCTCTGCAACGATTCCCTTTATAATATTATTTTAATTCAACTGTCTGATATTTACACAAAATATATATTAGGTCGTCCCAAAAGTCTTGACTTCGTCTGCGTTTGACATATGCAATTTAAAAAATAGAAATAAAATTAAACACACTTAGATTTAATCAAAAATATATTGTACATGGTTTTTTACAAAAGTTTTCCTTCTCTAAGGCAGTTTTCTAAATCCAGATGAAAAGAATTCTTCACTTTTTGAGTCAATGTCTTTTTTGATTTCCTGATACGTCTTCAGTTATCAAAATTAAATATTATATTCATGGGACAAACTAAAATATTATTATGTTATAAGATTGTTCTGTTATCATCCAAAAATTCAAATAGAATAATACATTTTGCAATATAATAAAAAAGCCGTGCTCTACAATTGTGAGCATTTTAAAATTGCTTTTTCACCCTCTTGGCTAAGGTTTGATTATAACTGTAGATGTATATTATATCCTTTTCTGAATTGTCGTGGGTAATTTATGAAAATATAGAACTACATAAATATAATCTATTTAAAAGGTATCGTTGAAGAGAGTGATAATGTATAAATGGAGAAAATGACTTTCTTATAAATGGACCAGATCGACCAGTCTTCAACGATTGCTATAATGACTCTTTCCAATTATATTACAGTATCGGCAACAAAGGAAGTGTTCCACTTTACTGTCGGTTGATAATAACTACAAGTTACATTGTGGAAATGCCGATAAAGCTTTAAACACCCTTGGATTGGAAGCAAAGAGAATCCGACGCATTGAAGTGAATTCAAGAAGAAAGCACTGAGATTTCTGCAAGAATATGTTCAATGACTTGTATAAAATATCAAGATGAAATACTAATTGTCACTCAGACTCGTCTGCTTGGTCCGTCATCTTGATATTTATACATCCAGTAGTAGGCCTGCTAATATATCGGTGGTATCGATTATTCCACTTATTTGATTTAAAATTAACTTCATTTTCATCCGACACTTCTATTAAAGGTTTTTCTAGTAAAAAACCTTGAATTAAACACAATTACAATAATGGGTTTATTTATCTGTAATCCTAAAACATATAACTCTCGAGTTATTATTTGAAATGAAATGTTACCACCATCACCGATATTATTCGCATCGTCTATTGCGGTTTTATTATTACGACACAACAGGTAATAAAATCGCTAATCTTACACTAAATAAAAATAAATATTAACCTTGAAGAGTTAAGTTAACTCTCACTCGTGATGCAATAATTATAAACAAGATTATTACAATGGCATTATAAAAGAGCATGGGACACACACACACACTTTATATAAAGAAACTTATTATGTCACGACTTCCTAACAACACTTTCTCAACATTAACCACGCCAAGAATATTAACAATGATGCACACGAATATAATATTAAATCTAAGAAGATCAGGTCAGTTATAATAATTATAATAATGAATAATTAGTAGAACTGGATGGCAAGTGACCGGTAAAGATGGTTCCATTGGGCGTCAGACCGACAATCATCTTATATCAACGGTATATTGGCCAAAAGCATTATGTATTCACTAGGGTAATTTTAATTGAAATTTTCAATTTGTTAATGTTCTACTTGGTTCTTTAATAGGACGGTTATATTTGATTTTTGCTTTAAAGTGTTTTTTTTTAATCGATTAGAAGAGATTTTTCATTTTAAAAATGAAGTATAAAAAAGGTGGAATGATGCATACATTATCAAAATTAAATACATGTAAAAATATTTTGAATTTATCTAATATTTTTTAGATGCTTTGCTTTGTTTTTAATACGAAGATAATAAGTTGTTTGTTTTTTCATTCGAAAGAAGTTTGAATTTTTTTATTAAAATTATTAATAAAATAATATAATACGATTTTCATATCATGATATACACGATATTTAAAAAGCGATTAATACTGTTTTTTTGAGAATTATCATTTATTATGCATTGTTAAATATCTCTTATATTATTTTGAAATTAATCATTAAAATACCCGTTTTAGATATGTATTAATTTATTATGTAAAATGTTATATTTTCATCTGGTAACACTTATGGATCCGCAAAGGCATACAGACATATAACATACACACACCTTGGACAATTATATACATTATTAATTAATTAATTTAAAGACAATATAGTTGTGAACCTATAACCATCGACTATTACGAACAGTATCTGTTATTTCATTCAGCACGATTCTCACGACATAAATATGAAGGTGTGTTAAAAACATCGATAATGCTAATTAAATACATAAGTTTTGTCAACAATACCTCAGTTATAGCTTTGGTTACAATCATACATGAATTGGAGATTCCAATATGTTAATAAATCCTTGGGTAACTGCAGTAGTTAAACACATTGTTTAAATGTAGTTTTAATTTAGTGCTGCATTTTTGTGCAATCGCTATATTAGAAACCAGTTAATTGCACAAACATTAACCGATAACTCTCGAGTTACGTACCTCACAGTTTGAAGAAACCGATCCTATGTAATGTATTGAGATTTTGGGGTATGATAATAAACAAATTTAATTGTCAAAATACAAGTTTACTCTGATTTCCTGTGTAACTGTCGAAGTTAAACAACGCAAGGTCTTTTTACACTATTTAAAAATCAATTAAATAATTTCATAGTTTGGTTATCGTTAAAGATAGTTTTATATCGTCTTAATATGCTTATTATTATCATCTGAAAAAAATAGCGATTCCATTAAGGTACATAAATAAAAAAAAAATAATCTAAATAAATATAGATTTTAAAATAATAATAGTACATGATCACTTTACTCTCTGTCCCATTTATTTAATTTGCGGTGTGACCAATCATGACCATTTCGACCATTGAAACAGAATTTTTAATTAAAAAATCACACCTAACCTAACACAAATTGGCATAACAAAAGCTTATTTGTAAATATGTATGTAAAGGTGTTTCTTTTAATTCAACTGAACAAGCATTTAGTACAAAATGTGATGAGCTTATTTAATTATTGTATAAATCGAGGTCGTATTTGAAATATTGAGGTTATACTTCACAATACATTTTATTAAATGATTAGTTTTTTAGTACCTTTATGTGGATAAGTGGTTGAAAGCTCGCGTATTGTGCAATTAATTGTCGAGATATTAATGAAGAACACAGACTGACCTTATAATTATTAGTATTTCAATGAAGCCTCCATTTGTGTTTTACTATCCTGAATGTAGTAATTGTATTAAGAATTTTTCGTAGCTCTGTACTGTCACTACGACTGACCAATAACAACTGACGGCGCCATCTTGACATCAAAGCCGCCATGCAGCCACGCACAACCTTTTACAACGAGAACAATCGATAATTTATTAATTTGGATTTACACTTTTCAATAGAAAATAACATTATGAATACTCCATAGATATAAATAAACATAAGATATCGCATGAGTAGCTAAATGCGTGTTTAGTTCAAGTGGATTAAGTGGCCAAAAACATGAGTTACCGGGCAAACATTATACTGTAAACATGTCTCTTCATATCTTCAGTTATATTTCATAGTAAAATGGGTAAACGCACTGTTACTACATGTCATATGGACTCAAACATACACTCAAATACATCTAGGCTCACTTTTTACAGCTGAGTACTTATAAATATACCAAAATATTGTCACAACCACTCTTAGGGGTCGCTATAAATGTGTTATAGGAGAGAAGAGTGCAACAATACACGGGCTACACTAATTGACACGACTTCATTATGTGCAATGCGTTATCTAATGGCTAAATCTATGAAATACTCAATCAATATTGAGACGTTCTGTGACGATAACCAAGAACTCAACATAGACCGATACTCTCGATAATAACTCAACACAACTGAATATATAAAGCAAGCCAAACCAAGCAGACGAGTCTTGATGAGAAAATTAATCTTGCCTTTGTTAAACTCATCTGTTTGGTCCTCCATCTTGATATTTATACAACCACTTGTCTGACCATCGAACATTGGTGGTGTCACATAAACCTGCTTTAAGTAAAACATTTTTTCCCATGGAGCAATTTGAAAAGTTGAAAGGAAAAAACAAATGTATTATTTATTTTTCCGTGCATTATTAATAAATGAATTGACATAAATTGTTGAATTTGGATATCATTTTTTTTAAATAGTAATAAAATTTAATAATAGAATAGTAAAAAAATACATGAGTTAAGTGTTTGGGTAAGGAACTTTTAAGGAACGCTTTAATTGAACAAACTTGTTTGCGGACACCTTTTTCGGCGAAATAAGAAAAATTTTATAATAAGCGTAAATCAAGTTGTATATTTTGATAGAATCGTACAGATTGAATGCAATAAAAGCAGTATTCAGATAAGAGTGAGTCGTGCTGGTAGTATTGGTGTACACTACGTTTTTAAACATATAAGGAGATATATTTTTAAGAATTACACAAAACATTATCGATTTGGTAATTTGTACATAAAACTTTTTCGCAAATTATCTTACCTTAATATTAAGTACCTTCTTGCTTTACGTCCTCCATCTTCTGTTGTAGTAAAATAAGGTTATGTAAGGCGAAGAGGTGAATTAACTTGCCGCAAACAGCTGTGATTAGTGCAGTAATATAAAAAATACGGCTTTTGTTGAGTTATCTCGTCTCTTAGCATTTTTGACATTTATTTGCATTGACATTAACCTTAGAAGATATTTTTTTAGATTGAGAAAGATAATTTAAAAGTAGCGAGTATATTTTTTTTAATCTTATTCATACAAACCATTTTCTTCAACAATTTTTTTATGTATTTAATATTATTAAAAAAAAGGTTTACGATCAGTCGAAAACTAAATGTATGGTTGACTAACCGCAAGATGCCGCATACTAAAATTAACGCCATCTGTGTAAATAACGATAAAGCTATTTCTTAAATGGTGTTCAAATATTTTTGGCGCTATTCGTAATCAATAATGTATTTTATATATTGATTATTAAAACATAGTACAGATAACGATGGCGTTTCTTAAAATAGTTAAAAATGTAAGGGTTGCCAGGCAACGGTGGTTGTTTAGTTACATGACAAGTGTGTGATGGATCAAGATAATTGGTCAACACATAAGCAATTCCATTAGATAACCTTGCACAATACAACCTGACAAGGTATGTGTGTTGCTGATTATACACGTATACATATACTGTAGTGCCTGACTGTACTGTTCATCATACTTAAGCTTCGTTACATACAAATTAACCCTCATTTTCCATATAAAAACATACTTCTAACAGCACAAATACAATAGCAATCCTACAATATTTTGTAATGATATTACAAATCACAATCATATCATATCATAATATATATAATTGTCTAACTGTGTGTATTTTATATGTCTGTCTGTCTGTACGGGTCAATCTTTCAAATATCCTCAGCGTATACAGAGTCGCTATATACAGAAAAATAGTCCTTAATATATCAGGGTACAAGCATTAAAATTCTGTGTGCTCTTAAGTCTTTATGGAACTGAGCCATATATTCAAAATAGAATAGAATATTTGGTAGTGAGACTGCATTTAAATTTGTTGATAATTGAAGATATGCGAAAGTAGCCCCTAATATGTATCGAATACCTTCGAGATATCGTATACTTTCGTTTGAAATATGTTTGCTGTCCGTATTGTTCGTAATTGTATGAAACGTAAAAAAATGTTCATTTTAATGATTGTTTAAACTATATAATTGGACATTTTCGAAATAGTAAAATAGTCCTATTTGACCGGCAACTAATGTAGATTCATCTATTATCTATAACACGTTTCATATCTCTGTCAATAGAAGGTAGTTAATCGTAATCTGTAAAATTTTATAAATAATGGTCAATCGAAATCCCATTATGACAGCTAGGTGTTGCTAGGTGTTGCCAGGGGTATAAATAATTCAATTTAAATATTTAATCATAATTAATACATATCTAAAATCTCGAAACGGGTATTTTAATGATAATATTATTTAATTAATTCCAAAATAATATTTTAGAGATATTTAATAATTATACATATAATATATACAGAGTCGCTATATTATATGAAATGCATGGCATTCCTTGCACTGGCAACAATACATATGCTGACAGCCGCGTCATTCGCGTTGTTATTAACATCTTATACTCCGCTCCTGTTATTTTGTTTATTCGTCATCAACTGAAGCTTCAACATCATCACCATCATCATCATCATCATCATCACAGTTAAACCAGAACACCCTTCACTGCCGCGAGTCGGATTCTTCCTACAGGTGGACCAACATCTTCTTGCATTTGAATTTCACCCCGTCTGACACGTAATACATGTGTTTAATAATAATAATGACTAGCTCCACAAGATTGAATTCGCGTAAAAAGACAACCTAATCTATTATACGTTTTTAAATAATATTGTAAGCCCTTTTAACTTTGAAAATAGTATAAAGATATATAGTAAATTTGAGTGGTTATAATATACCTATTCGGGGAACCTTCCACAATAAAAAAGGGAATGCATCATTTACAGTACCTCAGTATAATGATGCAGTGAAAAAAAATATATATACGGTTCTACTTTTAATATTATTTTATTCTTCGCTTTTTCCAAAAACCGTTAAACATTTTATTTTTAAGTTATAATAAAAAAAATAAAAAAATTATGTTTAAGTTTTAATAAAACTACGTTTAAAAGCTCAAAATAGAAAATTTCCCATTAAAACAAAGCAAAAAATCAGAAATATTTACCATTTAAAATATTAAATAAATTTCACATTTTTATAGATATTTATATAATTTGATCATGCATAAATATTTATTTATTATATAATCAATTTTTAAAAATCAAAAGAATATTTTGATTGATAAAACACTTTAAAGCAAAAATGAAATAAAAACTCAAAGATAAACGTCCTATTAAAAAACCAGGCAGAACATAAAAAAACATTAACAAATTGAAAATTTCAATTAAAATTACCCTAGTATGTGGTATATTAGATCATCTCTGCGCGTGTCTAAAATCTGTACACATTAGCCAAATGGATTATAAATAATTTAAAATGATCTTAAATCCAAAATAATGTATACCAGCAATTGAAGAGTTGGCGGAAAAACAGCAAATGTCATAAGAATCAAGTTTTTCAAGAATGACTAAAAATAGAAAAGTATTGAAATGTGTATTTTCATCGGCTGTTTTATGCGACATGTATTCTTTTTTATTGGTTTAAATCTAACTTTCTATAATAGGTTTTTCCGCCAAGGTCTTCAATTGCTGATATACACAAATAATACTTTATTTTGGATTTAAGATCATTTTACATTATTTATGATACATTTGGTGAATTTTACAGCAATTTTAGACACACGCAGAGGTGACTTAACATACCACAAACGGCTGTGATTGGTAATATCGTTATATAATATAATATTATACTTTTGCTATGCGGGCTTTATTTGGTTAAA
>JAGTTH010006726.1:57500-69683 GCA_022606485.1 Agraylea sexmaculata | reverse complement strand
TATTGTCACAACCACTCTCAGGGGTCACTAGAAATGTGTTGAGTGAAGAAGACATACATATGCCTTTATCGAATAGGAGAAAAGAGTGCAACAATACACGAAATTGCACGAATTATTTATATTCAATGTTTATATCTATGCATTTAATATTATTAATATGCCCTATTAGCTTTTATGACTTTTAAGATTATGACATTATTATAAGTTTTCACATAATATACATAGAATAAATAAGCTTCTGTAATACATACAAGTTGGGTTTAGTTAAGATAATCAAAGGTGCATATTTAATATAAAAAAATATATTAATAAAATTATATTACATAACAACAACACGCCTTTGATTGTGTTTATTAATCGATGAGTTGTTAACACAAAATCGTATCTACAAATACAAATATTTATAAATACACTTCTGATATAGATACAACTTGGGTTACAATTAGTTAAGATCATTCAAACTGCATATTCAAGTCATTTTTTGTAGTTACTTTTATGTGTTAATCACCCATTGTAATTATTTGAGTGCAGCAAAGAAATTAGTAAATGACAGCAGCTGGGCGATAGCCGAATGACAAATACTTTTTTATAGAAGAGTGGAATTGTCTGACGCGATATATTGACAAATATATCAGAACAACGTGAAAATAGAAATGAAATTAAAATATATAAAGCTGCGAACAGATTACGCGTTTTGTTTGGCCGTGCTTTTAAACACTCAATTAGGCTGTTTAATTAACTTACTTTATTTATAATATAACTGGTGTGGTTTTGAATTATTAATCAATGTATTATATTGTGGCATATGGCGATTTTATTATATGAATTATAAATAATCAGAGCCGTTCTTAGTGGTAAAGCGTCGTATTTTTAATAATTAGGAATAATGTTAGAATTAACTTTACCGTCAACCCAGAAACCCGATTGAAAACAGCGGTTACTATTACAATATATAAATATTACTCAATAATTAGATTATGGTTGATATTTTCAATGCGAATTTAGTCTAGAAAATGCACCGTTACTTGCATAATGCCAATTCATTTCGAACGGGAGCGATCTCGAAAATAATTATAATATATTTTATCTGGACTACAAAGTCATTCACATGACAAATGCGATTTTAATGGACAATGTGTGAATCTAATCATATTAAAATAAAGTGCTTAAAATGGCACACATTTGGTTGAAAATAAACGATGTAGGTATGCGGAATTTGTAATAAAACTTTAGTATATTTAAATGAACCGAATATGATCATCATAATCGAATTAAATCAATAGTTTAACATTATATGGGAATTTGGTTAGATTTAAATTTTTAAATTTAAAAATGATTAATAATTTAATAGAATTTCCACTATGCATTTATATTATTTATCCACTATCTATGTGTGTATTTATATTGTGCTATGTATGCATGTTTCTAATTTAGAGCAAATGTCACATGTTAGATATGATTATAATAGATAATGTATAGAGATATAATTAATCACAGCCGTTTGCGGTAAATTAGTACATCTGTGCACATAGCTGAAGTTTAATATTCGCTCTATAAAGAATAAATTATTTCTATTTTTTTTAATTTTATATTTATTCGAATAACTTTTTAGCTACAGTCTCGGTATTCACCTGAAATAGTGCAATGAGATTGTATGCGTGTGATGCGTATGCGAATAGAGCTGGTGTATGCCAATACTATTTAGTCGGCGAGCTCTATTCGTATACGCACCAATACTATCAGCTCTAGCACGACTCAAGTCGAGTAATTTTTTATTATATATATTATTCCCCATCTCACGTTATGATCACTTCTAATAAATTTCACTATGTGTGCCAAATTTATTTTCATTAGACCTTATTTAAATTAAATTTATTATTTTTTGCTGTCTAATTGGCCGAATATTACGAATATGGAGCTGGTCGTTTGGGTGAAAATTTTATTAATTAAGCAATATTTGTTTTAAACCCATGAATTATAATATTTGTTAAGATAAACAAATATATTATTTATTTATACAGTCCATTATGGAATGTAGCAATTTCATAGAAAGCTTTTCATGATTGCTTCTCGTTAAAGCAGAATGGAATCGATTTTAGATGCTCTCATAAATACTATCACCCACAAAGTTCCCGGAACGCTCATTCAAAATATTTTAATTTATTAATATTCCGAGACAAAGTCGCAATTGAAATCTCCGATCGGAATCGAGATAATTTTTTTCCTATTACGTTACATATTCGTAAATTCAATAGTGGCTGATAAAAAAGGATTGCCTTCGGTGATGTCGGTGTTTTATGACCGCGAGTTATTATTTAAAGACGGGCGTGTCTCGGATTGGATATTCGTGATAAATAAATTTTATTTGGACGGTGTATAAAAAATGAGGCTTTATTGATTGTGAAGGTTCTGCCTTGTGAGGAAAAACCATCAGCACGCTCCCCTTAATTGCGCCCAGCCGGATACTATTGTTTGCAAAATACCGTTTTGAAAATAATATATAATAAGACGATAAACTACGCATGTATAAATATCAGCACAATGGATTTGAATATACTATACAACATGTCTTTTATTGATACTCAAATAATTTAATGTATAGAATGGTACATTAAATGTAAAACAACCACACCTTCATTAATGGTCCAAGTCGGCTAGTTAAACTTTTCAATTTTTAATTATTATTTTAAAAAGTTTGAGAATCTTGCGTATTTACTTATTAGGTGATTGACCGCCTGATTTAAATTTGTATTATAAGCATACGTCATAGAATTCATGCAACAACAATAGTACGTAAACAAGAACATAACCTCAGACGGCACACACGATCAGCAACCTGAGACATTATGACAACATAGTGTTTACAATTAATAGTTGTTGATGCGATCAGCGACCTTGGGAGTTATGACAACATTATGTTGTCACCCTTGTTGTTATTATTCATTTGAACTTGACCTTAAAAATGAATTTTGTTTTTGTTATTCTATGATAACATCATATATTCACTCATTATAATAACCGAAGATTCACAAACTGTCAAAATAAATTATTTTATTATTATTATATTTTTTTTATATGAAAAAAATCTTAGGCCCCCTTTAGTATATTTTTTTATGAATGTACTGACATTACATAATTACGATAAAAATATTTTAGTGTCCATTAAAAACATGTTGTATAATAGTGGATCCTGATTTGTGCTGAGTCCACATCAATAAAAATAAATAAATATATTAGTGGGAAAAACATTAAGAGGATAAAATTAATATTTTTTATTATATCTTCTTCCTAAGCATACAATTCGCTGGTGCTCCGGAGAGACAAGTTCTTATTGTGTCTTTTACTTATGGTACACGGGTTCTTCATCCAAATTAATCTACACAAGTCTATCCGATACCACCAATATATTGGCAGACTAAAAAACTGGATGTATAAATATCAAGATAACGGACCAAGCAGACGAGTTTCACTGAATCAACAGTGTTGAAACAATAGTAATGTACACCTCTATCGCGAATTCACACATACTGACATTTACTGCGCTTAAAAAAATATTTTTATATCATTCAGACTCATCTACTTGGTCCACCATCTTAATATTTACAGATACAGATTGTATGGCCTGGTAATATATCGGTGGTATCGGTCTTCACCTGTCTTTTTTAATTATTATATCCCTTAATATTTTTTCCCACAAGCTTTCCAAAGATTTTCTTTCTTCTTTCCATTTATCGATGAAAACTGAATAATAATTAAATAAATAACATACAATTGTTCAATGTAAAAAAACAATATTAAATAATAGTAGGATTTAAAGATAAAAAATACGTGTAATACTACAATATTCGTTTGAATTTGGCACATCTCTCTTGAAGACTTATATATTGTGTTTCTTTTCAAAATTCCTAGTAGAGCAAAAATTTCCATATAAATATTTCTTATTAATAATACATTTCCCATATTAATAATATATCTACTGATTAAAAGTCATTATTCTACTCTTTGTTTCTTATGTTTGTAGATCATGATATAGTTTTGTGTCTGTTTAATTTAATTCAAACTTGAGCATATCTCTACATATACAAGATAAAAAGTATATTTTTAATATGCCTGTTTACAGAATGCCAAAAAAAGGAAAAAAGTAAAAGTTGGAATATACGTTAACCAGCTTTATTACTCAAATACTGTGGTCATGGGTTCAAATCTCACTCAAGTAAAAAAATATTATTTTAATCGTTTACTATGACCGGAAGATCAGGAATAATATTAATACAATCCCGATCGATCGTCTTGATCCAGGTTTACTCTGATTTTTTGTATTGTAAGGTAAATGCTGATTATTAAGTCGGTGACCTGTGTAACTAGTAATAGTAATATAATAAAAATAAATAACAATGCAATTTTTGGGTACGGTTTATTAATTGTAATTAAAAATAACATAGCTTGTTGCAAATGTTTTTATAAAAAAAAAATGTTTGCAATAGTGGTTCACAATTAATAATATTGTAATGCGTACTTAATATAACAAATATAGAATTAAATATGGCAAGAGTTCTAATAATAAGCGTTTTATAGTTCAAAGACACGCGAACACGCTTGTTATTTTTTTAGACACACTCTAGAATGGTTAAATTTATTTGTGAATAAAAAATATAACACTTTGCCTCGTTAACACGAATTGATGATATAATTTAAGAGAGATTCAAAGGAAACTATACAACGTCACGCGATTCAACAAAATGCTGGATGTGAAAAAAATAATAGCATGCATTTAGAAACAATTTAGTGTAAATAATCGACTGTTTCTATTAATAGATATTACAAATAATCGGATTATTTGATATAAAAAAATTGATACACATATTATAATTGAAGACCTTGCCGGAAAAACAGTAAATGTCACAAGAATCAAATTTTTTAAAGTGAGACTAAAATAATCATTAATTATCCTTTTTATAGAAATATGTATATATATTTTTTTAAATTAATTATATTGATTGAACCCATAAGTTTTAGACATTTATTATTTTTCCGCCAAGGTCTTCAATTATTAATTTAATATTTTATAAAACTGGAACCTTTCACAAGTGTTTATTTAATATAAAAACAAATAATTTTCTCTTAAGAAGTAGCTTTGGAATTTATATTAATTTTTAATTTTCAGATTGATTTTTATGGATCGTTAAATAATATTTATTTCATGTCTTTATAATTACGTATAATATTTTACTTTTAGCAAAGAAATATTCTTTTATTTAATCGTGGTCTTAATGAAGATTTTTTATGTTTAATAATTATTGAAATATTTAAGGGGATAATATTTTCATAATTTTCACAATAAATTTATGGACAAATAATATATATATATATATATATATATATATAAGGTTGCTATATATATATATTATATATATATATATATATATATATATATATATATATATTTATATATATACTTTATATCAACTTGTACCAGTTATTTTGATAATGTGAATTGAATGATTTTTAAGTCAAATATTGTATATTTTAATGGAACTTTAGTTAAGGATTGGGTGGATCAAGGGATAACGATATACGCCCTTTTTCCGTAAAATGACTCTTATAACTCGAAATTCTATATCGATCTGTGTAATTTTCTTTTGATATGATAGTTAAATATCCTGTTAAGGGAATTTGCCTATTACCAAAGACAATTATTAATCATATTAAAGATGGAATATTTTTCTTAATTATCTCAAAACTGACAATTTCAATATACGCCCTTATTCCACCCAGCCCGTAAATTGTTCAGCACGTAACATTTCAATTCACGTACATAATAATTGCATAGAAAATTTTAAAAACCACATACATTGAGTTCAATAAATAAATAGTATTTAGGGGCTGCTGTGTCTTTAATAATTATTTTATTTATTTTTCGACCAAAATATATAAAAAATGTACCCCACCCGCGTGTGTCAGGCTATTTATTATTTATGAATGATTGTGGTTAGTGTATGGAACAAGGTAATTCAGCTGTTTGATTATCTTGTACACTTTATATTATTACGAGGCTGTTTTATCAGATCTTTATATTGTTTATAGCTTATATCCACAGTCTGATCATATTATTATTACTACTAGTTACTTTTATAATGTTATTATTGAGAAACTAGTTGAAGGAGTGTTACCTATAATTATTTCAATTAATACATCAAAGCTTAACTAACAATTTATATATTGTTAAATAAAAACCCATTAAGAGAATACAGATTCATATGGATTTTCATGGATAAAGTCCATGTTATAAACATAGCTAGGAGGCTGAAGTGCTAATACCAATTTTTAACTGATGTTAACCCGAAGTTACACGTACAATTAAATTAATTAATTAATTTATTTATTTAACATAATTACCGCTGTAAATGTGAATCTCTTAAAAAGCGGTAATTACATATTATATTAAATAAATAATTCTGGGTTAAAATTATAAATGAATGTTTCAAAGCGGTACTAACACTTCGGGTCCCTAGCTATGGTTATAAATAGACTATTCATTTTATGGATTTTTCATATTTCATTTGATTTTTACTTTTGTTTTTATTAAAAAAAATGGATAGAGTATAAATCAAAGGGTATGGAAAAAATATGTGTTATAATTTTTTTAGCTTTATTATAAATATATTGCATAGTCGCCTGTAAGAAAGTATTTTTTTTTGCATTAATATGGAATAACAATAGCCTATTATTATTAGCGAAAAGAAACGTAGTTGGCAATAACAGGTGGAATTAGTATATATTTATTAATATATGTTCTGAGGGCATTTTTTGAATATTTTTACAAAATTTGTTTTTTTTAGACACAAAACGTGTTAATTCATTGCATATTAACTATAAGGTATTTACCTTATAATCCAGGAAATCAGAGTTAACCTGAATGGAAGACGATCGATGGGCATTTTATTGATATTATTCCCAATTAATTAATTTATCATTTCTTCTCGTGTTTTTTTTTAAGAATACTTAAATTGCTTAATGTAGAATCGGTTAATTTACTGCTTATAATATTTTATTTTGCCTATGCTTGATTAATTGTGATTTATCAGTAATTAATCAAACACACCATATGGTTTTTTTAATTAAATATTTAATTGATTGTATTGAAAGTGTTCTCGGAAGCCAATTTTTTCATTAACGTACAGTTTTTTTCACGTCCAGTGTGGGATTTAAAATATATTCATATATTATCATTATTCTGATTGAGAATTTATTTATATTTGGTGGACATTGAGATTGTAAATCGAATATTTAAATTTGAAATGTCGTATTTGGGGAACTTTGATGACCACATTTCGTAGTCGAGTATTAGACAGACGTTGAGGCAGACGCTTTTTCTAAACTTTATCAAGGGTTGTCACATTTAATATTACAATAAATAATTTATTATATTTGTGGAATCGTCTCTAAGTTTAATCTGAAATGGAAAAAGTTACCATTTTTAAATGTTTCACATTAAATTACTTAGTAGTGGCTGTTGCGTGTGTATTGTGTCTTAAACAATTATTTTTTATCATCTCAACACGATGTTTTTTTTTTAATAAATTGTGGTTTTAATGCAGATTTTAGTATTTTTTTTACTGCGCTACAGCTTGAGAATGTAAGGGGAATATTGTTTAATTTAAATAAAAAAAACGCATAAAAATTCGACAGCGCGTTGAGTCATTACCACAGATTAGAATAAAGTTTTTTAAATACGAAAATCAATTAATTATAATCTGTTTAATTCGGTTATAGAGGAGACATGCATAAGGTGTAATACACAGTATACTGTCTGTCGATACCACCGATATATTGGCAGGCCATACGACTGTATGTATAAATATTAATATGCCCAAGCAATATATTCAATTCTTCACAAATGTCAAATTTTACATACAAAAAACAACTGTAAGGACAGGATGGAATAAGTGCGTGTACTGAAATTGTCAGTTTCGATATAATCGAGTAAAGCTTTCTATCTTTTGGGTGATGGAGATTTTTTTTAGATAGATCGATAGAGAATTTCAAGTGTATTTACAAATAAGAGTCATTTTATGGAATAAGGGTGTATCCCATCATCCGCTCTTATTACACCCAACCCCTCAATTGATAATACCGTATCGAAATATGTGTGGAAGATTGTCCACCCATTATGCCGTTTCCGGTCCATCTTATTTCTTGTAAAGCATCAATACTCATGCGATAACGGCTCAATTGGTCTGTAAGCATTTTAATGGCGCCCGGTCTATTCAAGCTTAAAATATTCCACGTTCCTAACTCTAAGTCCCCTTTCGATTTGTACCCTGTAGCTTTATATGCAGCGGGGCCAAGATATGCACCCCCGCGACACTGCAGTAGTTGGATGACGGTACCCGCGAGCCTGCTTTCGCACCCACGACCACCGGTACTGGGTGTCTGACACCTTGCACCGTAATTGTGTAACTGTAATGTTTTTGCTGGGGGGTTTCGTGATCGGATGTTAGTTTTTACATGGTTGTCTTAAATATGATGTTTGTTTTTATTTGGATTGATTTGTATGAATTGATTTTAAATTAACCTGTCGACGACAACAATGTGAGACAAATATCAATATGGCGGACCAAATAGACGAGTTTGAGTGAGACAATTAGTGTTTCTTCTATCAAAATCATCTGCATGATCCGCTATTTTGATATTTATCATGCATATGTGGTATCTGTTGAGTTCACACATCTGGTTAAATTCTTTATATATTTAATAATATCAATACTATATATTTGTATTTTTTAGTTTATTATTTATTTAAGAATATATTAAATATTAATTATTGTTTGAAAGCCCTGTATTTGAGGGCTATCAAGTGGAGGCCCCGTCAGGCGAGTCGATGAACCCTGACTATCGCCAATATATGAGAATGACTAGTATTGTAGAACCAGAGGCCCTCTTCTTACATACATACATTATGTTAAACCACTATCACTACCGTCATCTTCTATACAAGAACACCTGCGACAGACAAAAATCAATTTGCCTACGAGCAAGCCAACTCTGAATTACAAAAACCACGAGACAAACTCTCAAAAATTACACTATACAAGATTTGATTGAAAGCATCCCGTTACTTGATTATTCATTATAAATATTTTTTAAAACAAACACATCGATGCCCTAAATATTTTATCAAATTATTGACCATTAATAATAATAATAATAATAATCTCGACTGATTTTGATTTCCTGGATAGTAATGTGAATATTCAAAGCCGCCCTATCATTGACCTGTGTAACTGTAAAAATCAAATAAGAATACTCAAAATATCAAAAATAAACATTTTATAAATTATCTTGTTTATAGGCATGTTTAAATTTTGACATTTACTCCAAATTACTAAAATTTTAAATAATAAACACTGGACTTTTGCACATTTATTTTTTGTATTAACGAGCAATATTTATAATATAAATAGTTTATTAAAAACAAAGTCAATGTAATCACAAATATTAAATATATTTTTTTTAAATGCATACATACATAGTAACAATTAAATTATATTACAGCTCCTTTTGTAAATTATCTTGTTTATAGGCATGTTTAAACTTTGATAGAAGATATAATAAATAATGAGTGACATTGCTAGAATTTTAAATAATAAATTCTTGAATTGTGTATTAACTAACATTAATTTTTATATAAAAAATCCCAATTATAGTATAAATTTATTATAAAAAATTAACAGGACGTTTGATGAAGAGTCAAATTATTTTACTCTTTCTTTCTTATGTTTGTAGATCATAAGCGATTACTTAAAACGGCCGTGATTAGTCACACCCCTAAAACTGTAATATATTATTATGTTACAATATAATCAATATGAATTCAGGTTGTTATAAAACTTTTATTGAAAATTGTATAATGTTTTTATCAGCACAATGTAGATGAATAAGTCTGATATGTAAAAGAAATCATCACATATAAACACAAAATGATATTATCAACATCTTGTCTGTATTTTGAATCGCCATAAAAACTATTTCCGTTCAAGTAGAAAAAATAAATAAACAACACACGCTGTCTTCTTTCATTTGAATAATCGATATTAACGGTCGAAACCTTTGTTTATGAACTCTATTAATAACCAACGAACACTGTGTGAATTGTTTAGAAAAATACATTACAAACATGGCTATCTAATCCAAGTATTTATAAATAATAAAAAAAATGTATAATCTACCAATGACTTTATTTTTTTTAATTATTACACACGGTAGATATCGAAAATGTAACATAATTTTGAATAATCCTATTTTTTCGGTTCCTGATTATAATAATCCGCTGTAATTTTACATTTATCCAAAATAAAAATAACTGTCGCCCTCAAAACACCCCACAAAATTCTGTAATTTTTAAGACATATTAAGGCTAAAAAAATATTTTAAAATAATTCTCATATTTATAATTTAATTGACCAATATAATAACAACTAAATACTAGCATGGTTACAAATTCTGTGGTCATGGGCTTAAATCCCACTCAAGTAAAAAAACAATATATTTAATCGGTTATTATGACTTGGAGATCGGGAATAATATATTTAATAATATCCCAATCGATCGTCTTGATCTACGTTTACTCTGATTTCCTGTATTGTAAGGTCACTGACTAGTGTAAGGTACTGATTATTAAGTTGGTAACCTGTGTAACTAGTAATAGTTAAAATCACCGAAAATAAATATTTCATACTATGTGAAAAATATTACACAAAAAAACAAATGACATTCTTCTAATAAGCGACCAATATTACAATATTTATAATAGGGGGGGCGAAAATCCATAATTTCTTAATTTTTTTATTAGTTCGTTTAGTTTGTGATTGGATTTTTTTAGAAACATACTTTTCAATAATATTAATAAAATTACGATCGGTCGTCTTGATTCAGTTTTACACTGATTTCCTTATTGTAAGGTAAATATCTCACTTACTGCGATTATTAAGGCAATAAAATTTACAAATACATGTTAATGTAAATTAATTATACACAATGGGGATGAAATTTTTTATTATTTATAGATTTGGAAATTTATATGCAATTATATTTATTTTAAATAAATTATAATATAAATGTAAATAAATCCAATCCTCATAAATCTAAAAATCAGTTATGAACAAATACAATTTTTTTTAATGATATTGTCAAAATCAACACCAGCGTCCGTTTGATTTGATATATTTTATTGGTGTGTTTCGAGTTGAATTTCCGAAAGTGGTCATAAAGGTATATAATAAATTTTTAAATAGTTAAAAATACATTCACGATATGAACGTTAAAAATACCGCGTTGGATTTTAATGGCCTGGTTTACTGTATTAATAACTGGGTATATCGAAGGTAAATTGTATACAGAATATACTAGACACAGCGGCGACATCCGCCATTTATATATAACTAGAAGTTAAATTCAATAAATATATAGATTAACATAAAAAAATAATCATTTGAAGAGACGTGTGTCAGATTTTAATTATTAAGCTAAGGTCAAATTCAAAAGGTTGAATCCAGAATAACTCTCATTATTGTAACTAAGGGTTCGTTTAAATAAATATTAATTAAATACGATTTTTATTTAATTGCATATAAACGATCGTAAGAGTTTTAAAGAGTAGAAATTACTTATACACGGATTTTTTTTCATTAAAAGTGATATTTTTACGGTAAAATTTAATAGTAAATAAATTCACACGTCAATACTTTTTATGCGATAACCTTTTTTATACGATATCTTTGTTAGATTTGAAAAAAAATAGTCATTTTCCATACAATATATATTTTCAATTTTCGATATTACAAAAATATTCTTTACGTGTTTTTCTGTGATTTATTTACCGGTAACATTTTGAAGGCGAATATTAAAAAGCTAGTTAAAAAAAATTATAAATTCATTTTTAATGGGATTATGTGTGAACGTATCATATTTAATTAAATGGAAAAAAAAAGTTTGATTTAGTCCGATTCCTAAAAAAATAAAACAAATATTGAGTTTTGTATGATTGTCATCCCCATTAGTACGTATTAATAATTATTGTATTGATTTGAAAAATGATTGTTAATTTTTATGTCTTTGTCTGTCTGTCATTTAATATTAAATTATTTCCATTATTATTAAGTAATATATATTTGAGAGACGAGA
>JAGTTH010006726.1:0-52500 GCA_022606485.1 Agraylea sexmaculata | reverse complement strand
TGTGCAGTTGTTGTGGTTTGAAGCAATTTAATCACTTTTAAACAAAACAGTGCAAATAATTTAATATAACTTATAATTATAGAACCTCGATTTAACGAAATTTTTCAATTTCCCTTGACACTCAAATCTATCCCTATGTTATTTTTTATAGCAAAGCAATAAATATTGACAAAAACCTCGATATAATGAATTTTCGTCGTTCGTTTTGCCCATTTTCAAACTCTGTATATGAATTTTTATTTTAAAAACGTCCATACAGGATTTTTTGAATAGTATCTAGGAAAGCACAAGGCCATATGACCAGAATAATACTGTCTAAACTTTTAAATCCTTAGCTGATGATATAATTTTTTAATATTTTTTATTATCAATTAATATGACGTTTGCTGTAGTGATTTGTATGCACCTCTTTTTAATGTTCAGAGTTTAAGGACATATGCTTGTGAACCTCGATATATCGAAATCCTCGATATAACGTTAATTTTCAATTCCCTTGAGCTTATTTATATCGAGGTTACACTGTATAATTATCAGAAATTGAAATATCGTATTAAAAAAAATGTATACCGTGACGCCTTCCCTTTACGGGATAATATAGGAGTGGTGGTTTCCCAGGTCACCACACAGCAATGAGTACTTCAAATCTATTAGATCTACCAAGTGACTCCAATGGACACAGTTTTACCCGGGAGTCTTCCATAAGGCGGCTCGTATCATATTTAATTTGAATGAAATGAAAAAAAAAGAGCCGCCTTGTGGCCCAGTGGTTAGTAGTAAGTGAAGACTCCCGGGTTCGATTCACGGCACCGGAGTCACTTGGTAGATCTAGCTTAGCAAACTAGATCTTAAGTACTCATTGCTGTGTGGTGGCCTGGGAAACCATCTCTACTATATTCTCCTGTAAAGGCCAAGGTGGCCTGGCCAACCCCTTATAAAGGGACTCCCGCCAATAGGGAAGGTGTCACGATATACGGTTATTACGACTGGAATTAAAATCGTTGATGAGTAAAACGACCTCTGGGTAATTAATTCTACAAAGTGTGAGCAAATGTTTTTATTTGGATTGATATTTATGATATTTTTTTAAATTTGACATATAATATAATAAATATTAAGATGGCGTACCAAGTAGACGAGTCTGAGTAACACAATTAGTGTTGCCTAACTCATCTGCTTGGTCCATTATCCTGATATTAATCATCCACTTGTCCGACCTTCTAATATCGGTGGTGTCGCTCTACTTAATAATAACCATAGCCCGTCCGAGTCCGATTTTTTGTGCTGGAGCACTGCACGGGTTATCTCATATAATATGATATTTTTTTTCGAGCCGCCTTGTGGCCCAGTGGTTAGTGTCCCTTAATTTAGTCCCGGTATGTAGTGTAATATTTGGTGAATCTACGCAAGCCGGTGCACGGTAAGGTGAATGCGTAGTCCGATAATAGTGTATAAAAATGTCGTCAGGCAGTGTGGAGTGTAAAGTGTAGAGAGTAAGTAGTATTATGTATGTGGAGAGAAGATTGTTATAAGCATCATCAGAAGGAATGTGGTGGAGGAATGAGGAACGGAACGGAACGGAGTGCATTAACTACTTTTCTTGGCTGCTGACCTCAATCCGCTGACTAAGCTCTTGTACGCACAGGTGAATCAAATATATCTAAATACATTATATTTACATATACTTAAACTATCCATACTATTGAGGGGCCTGTCACTTATAACCTGAGATAACTCTCATTCAATTGTCAATCTTGTACATATATTGTGTAATCATTACAATCACACACACTGCTCGATAAAATAAATATAAACACCAATAAGCAACATCTATTAATATGTATACATACATATCGCCTGCTCCAGCGTGTAATATCGTTAGTGCAAAAAAAAGTAAGTCTTTATGGAACTGAGCCACATATTGCATGTATTTGGTTAATTTCTCCACTAACTCTTTAATACAAAATGTTAACAAAATCAAATATGTTTCAATTAAGCGAAATTTTAAATAACCACTGAAATGTTGAGAGACATTCCTTAAAAATTCTTTAACATATCTTTTTTCACAAACACATTTGATTTTGTCTGTCAATGATTTTACTATATTAGTGTTTCACATTATTTTTGTTTTATTCATATAGTATTAAGTATATGTAAAAGTTTATTTTATTTTATTATTATTATTATTTATTATGTATAATATTTATATATATTTTAGTAGTTCTACAATTTTTTTCCCATAGATTATGTTATGACTTATTAATTATTTTAAATATCAATTGATTATACTCCGTATTAAAATAAGTAAAAGACTAAGTCTATAAACTTAATATTGTAACATCTAATCATAATGTATCAAAACATTGTACGCAAATTATATTTAATAAAGAAATTGTATAATAATAATATTGCATGTATGAAACGTCAAAAATGTTGATTTTCAATCATTATTTAACCTATTAAGTGGGACTTTTTCGAAATAGTAAAATAGTCCTATTTGACCGGCAACTAATGTAGATTCATCTTTTATCTATTACACATTTCATGTCTCTGTCAATAGAAGGTATTTAATCGTAAATTGTTTTTATTATATACATAATAATTAAACCGAGTGACACGTGACAGGCAGTGTTACCAGATTTGATATATGGCTCAGTTCCATTAAGACTTATGAGCACACATTTTTTGCAGGCGATATACAACTTGTTTTTAGTTGAAACTAAAATATTTTTATCGCCACTATGTAATGCCAGGCTTTAACATTAGGTTGGGTTAAAGAGCAGGAGGGATAGTATCGGAAATACTATCCAGCAAGCCTGTGGGTAAGAGAAGGCAGGGTAGACCTAGGCTAAGGTGGGCGGACGAGTTCTATAAGGTAGTTAGGAGTTTAGGAATTAATAACTGGAGGAGCATTAAGTGGAAGATGCGCCTTGTTTCATAAACTGAACTGGAGTTCTTGTGATGATGATGATGTAATGTTAGTACGATAATAAAAAATATACTAAAACGGACCTAAGCATTTTTTTTGTATAAAAAAAATATATTATGACAGCTTGAAAATCTTGGGTTTTTATTAATGAGTGTTTATTATATGGCAACACTCGCGCCCGGCCAACTGTCACTCTTATTCAATACGCATTACTTTGCTGTGATAGTGTTTCTGTACTTCCAGAATAGTAGATCTGGTCAAACCTGGCTAGAAGTCACCCCAAGCAATCTTATCTTGGATATGTGGATTATTGGAATAGTGCGATAAAACCAAGATATGGTGTGTGAAGCCAGAACACAGTGAAAAGTGTTGTTAATCAACACTGCAATGATTAATGGCTATGTAATTAATTGTATTTTACTAACGAACATTACGCAAAGTGCTCATATTATCAATGTTTTGCATCTACATTCTGAGGTTATCTTTACGAGTTTATTCAATTACCAAGCCTTAGTTCGTGTCATGAAGGAAGGAAGGATATGCAAGGAAATACAATCAAGGATAATATGACATCATAATATTAATTTGCACGGAATCTGTCAATATAATACGCCGTAATTCTAAATGACGTGAGAAATTACCAAATAAGCAAAACGCAAGATTTTCAATCTTTTAAAAATTGAAAAGTTTAACTAGCCGACTTGGACCATTAATGAGAGTGTGGTTGTGATAAATTTAATGTACCATTCCTAACATTTAATTATTTTAAGTTAAATAAAAGACATCTTGTATATACCATAACGCCTTCTCTATTGAAGGGAGAATATAGTAGTTTCCCAGGCCACCACACAGCAATGAGTCCTTCAGATCTAGTTCAAGTAAAAGGGTCACAATAGACCGTGTCAACCCATAAAATGCTTAAATGCATTATATTCGCGTGATAGATTTTAATAATATTTATTTTTAGTATGTGTTGTAATTCTTCTCAATATGTATTTTACGCAAGATATAAAAAATATACAGTATTTTGAACATTGAAACTTATTTTTAATCGATGAGCATATTTTGATGGCTTGTAGTCAGTGATGTGCCAAGATCAAACGAATATTATAATTTTCTATTCTAATTTCTTCTTAATACACTCATATGAAGAAATTCGACGTTATTTTGATTTAATACAAATATTTTATATGATGTCCTTATTCTCACAGTGTACAATACAATATTTGTTTGACTTTGGCACATCTCTCGTTGTAGGATATTTTAGAAATAAGGTATTTAAGGTAAGCCGTTCTCATTTTATATTAATGCATTATAATAATGGACACTTTAATTTTTTGCATAGTTTATATCTAATTAAGTTTTATTTATAATTGTGGTCAAAAAAATATTGTGTTTTAATTATTATTATTATTATTATTTAAAAAAAAAACAATTTTTCTGAAAAATATAAAAGGTGGATTTTTTAAAGTAATAAATATGGTTGCCACTAACATGTGAATTTAGTTAATTAATTTATTATCAAAAATAAATTATATAACATATTTATTATACATGCCATTAAAATATTGTTAATTATAATAAAATCCAGTCATATCCAGTGGAATTATTTTATATATTTATATAAATTAGGTATTTTTTTTAAATTGCATTGTTGGGGAAATAAATTGGTGTAGGTAATTGTAAAAAATAGTTAAAATTATCACCGAAAAAAACTTCAATACAAGTCGTGTGGAGGTGTAAAAAATAACACAATAATGCATCTGTGAAAATTCGTGCTTCTTGTGTTTGTCTTCATACATTAAAAATAATTGCGGTTGATGATTATAATTTATAATTAAACGAATATTACCGTGACATAAAATACCATTTTTATCGTTTATTTTAAGAATGTAAACGTGCTTCGGATTCAATCGGTTATAATAATACATTTTCCGCTAAATTTGAATTTTATCATACAAATCTTATTTCAAGCGTTTTTAAATAACAATACAATTTTTTGTGACATCAGAATGATTGCTTTCAACGCGCAGTTAATACTCAAAACCAACAAAAAATATAATTATGTGGTAAATTGAAGTATCTACTTTTTATAAATGCTACGTAATAATTATTTAAAAAATAGTTAAATATTAAAAAACACTCGTTACGCACCAAATTCAATATTAATTAATTAGATTGGTTAAAAAATATGATCGTACAAAGTGTTTATGTTTGATTTTACTATGAATTGTTAAATTAATAGAATACATTCTAACTACAACAATATTTAGGCCAACAAATAACTAATGTATTTAAAAAAAAAAAGTTTTTAAGCAATTATAAAAATCTATATAAATAATAGTTTTAAACTCTATGTATGAAAATTGAATCGATTAATTCCAATTGCAAAGGATTAATTGTTTATCTGTGGATTTTTTTGATTTTAAGGAAAAATCTACATAATTTTTATAAAGGGATTAAAACGATACCACCGATATATTAGCAGGCCATTCAAGTGGATGTATAAATATCAAGATGGCAGAACAAGCAGACGAGTCTGAGTGAGACAATTAGTGTTGTCCTCTGTCAAATTCAAACTCAGATATTTAAGCTTCCAGTTGTATGGCCTGCTAATATATCGGTGGTATTGATTATAATCGATTATTAATAATTTATTGTATATCCAACGTTTATTACACTATTATATATTTTTTTTAATATTATACATTTAATATAAGCTTATGATTATAGTAAAATAAATATTGTAGTTATCACAAGATAAAAAAGATTGCCTATTATTATTTGTAAATAAATATGACATTCATTAAAGAAATGAAAGAATAAAAAATTCTATTGTAAATAATCCATTTTTTATTCAATCTTTGATTTCATTAATATATAATTTTTTACTAGGGTATTTTTTAATTGAAATTTTCAATTGTCAATGTTTTTAAGAAAGTAATATTTTGAGCTTTGATATAATTTCCAATGAACCTTTACCATATTTCCTTTACATTAAGAACAAACATTAAGTACACATATAAAGTCACATTATCAATAACAAACACTGTCTTAAAAGTACAGAGAATTATTATGATCTATTTTTTTCTATACTCAACCTGTACAGATTCTATTCATAATTATTATCTTTATTAAATCTTGCTTGGCTCAGTACACCGTATTCATTAGGTCGTGCAACAAAAAGTCTGTTTTGTATAATAATTTATAACTAAATGTGTAGGAAATTCTATCGGGCTTTGGAGAGGAGGTCTCGGGATAATAACGTGTTTATAAAGTGTATGTAAATTGGCATAATGCATATGATTTAGACGTGTAAAAAAGGTAATAGCTTAAGGTGCAATGTAATGTTGTTGAAGTAGCATACTTATAATGGATGCCGAACTCCAATATTGCTCCAGGCCTATGTTTCAGTTGCTCCAATGTTTTCTCACTGATTTATCACTATCGACAATCTACACACCATAAATCAGATCTATTCAAACTTTCGACGACTTTTGTTGTATGAAAAAAACATATTAATTAATATTATATTTAAGTGTATTAAAGCGAAATAATTCCGAAACTCAGGCTGGATTCGAACCTGTCTCTCCCGGTATTAGACCCAGTCGCACTATCCTCTGTGCTATAATATTATATTATTTTTGTATATGTTCTCTGATTGATTCAACTGATTTAAAAAATATTATTAGTATCTAAATTAGTACAGATAGTGTACGGTTGATATTGCAACCCTAAAATAGATGTCTATTAAATAATTTTCATTCACATTTGTCAATAACTCTTGCCATATTGTATCATTTTTTTACACAATAATTTGTGAAATTCGATAGGTTATTAACGGAAAAACGAATCTACAAAAAAATACAAAGATTTAGTCGTATATAAGTGTAATTTTTTGACAGTTAATGAGACATCGAAATAATTCTTCTACTGAAGAACTTAACTATATATATATATATATATATATATATATATATATATATATATATATATATATATATATATAAATATATAAATATATATATATATATATATATATATATAATGACATTTATATACAAGCATTTGATTCAAATCTTTGACAAACTATTTTATAAATTACACAAGGTATTTTAACATCTAAGCTTCCGTTTACAAACATGATGACACATGGGTACAAACGTTTTACTTTAAATATATTATTTTGTTAATAAATAATTTTTTTAATAAATTTTGTTAATAAATTTAATAAACACAATACTTCTATAATGTTATTAATTGACGTGTTAATTAATTGTCTGTCGGTGATCTTAACTATTACTAGTTACACAGGTCACCGATTTAATAATCAGTATTTACCTTACAGTACAGGAAATCAGAGTAAACCTGGACCAAGACGATCGATCTATATTATTCTCGATCTCCCAGTCGTAATAACCGATCAAATCAATTATTATTTTTTTTACTTGAGCGTATTTGAACCCATAACCACAGTATTTGTAGCCACGCATCTTATCCACTGAGCTATTACGCTGGTTATTTAATATTATATTATTTAATTGTATAAAATATATTTTAGAACACCTGATTGTGTTAAAAGCCTGAGGGATGCAGTGTTTTGTACAACATCGTCACGAGTATTGTGTCGTGTGTTGTCTTTCCACTTTTTGGTTCTACTTGTTATAATGCGAGTAAAATAACATAACAAGGCGGTAAATTTGGTTCAAACGATAATAAGATGAGCTTTAATTTATATATTTTAGAATTTGATAATACATTTGATTATTTAACACTTTTTTCATGTAAAGTTTATTATTGAGTATTCTCAACGCACGGCCAATACTAAAACCCGATACTTAGTGAATTTAATAATAAAAAATATCATCACTCTATTAGGAGGTGAGATTTTAATGTAGTTTTATTGAGTGTGCGTGTTTTATTTAGAATATTAAAAAAAAACTACATATGATGGTTTTTAGAAATATTCGTTAGTATTATATAGATAATGTTTTTTTTTATAATTAGTCAAATTAATCGAATACAAAATGCTTCATTTTTCGAAAGCCCAAATTTTGCACATGATTAATTTTGAATTACATTATTTGTCCGATATTGAATTTATTTTATAACATTGCAGCATTAAAAAGTTTACAATGAACTATTGTTTATTGTTGAAAAAAATTAAAATCTCTGGAAACCCTAATATTTTCAATTGATTGTAAATTTTATTTTAAATTTGTGTATGAAAAATCATTAATCCGATATGGTTATGTGACATCTAAAACATAATAATAATAAAAAAAATAGTTTGGTGCATTCTGTCATGAGAACAACGACTTTGTTGTTATTTTATTATAAAATAAAATTTGTATTTTAATAATTTATATTTTTGAATGGGTTTTATTATGATTTAATTGTATTGTTAAAATACAATAATCTGATTTATACATAAATATTGTCAAATAGTTCATTGAATGTCAGATAAATATTTATGTGGAACGAGACAACTTTCGCCCGTTCGTTATCTATCTGTGTCGAATTCTTCGTCGAAGGTGAAAAAATGTATTATTTTGTACAAGATGCGTTTAAAATAAAACCGATATGAATGCGAATAATTGATTTAATTAAAATTGGCAGTGTGATATGTTAATTTGCGAATGTAAGAAAAATAATGTAGGATATTTCAACGTGTCGATAACCGATTTCCTCTTCCCGAATAACTTTGGTGTAATTTATCGAAAACGCTTATTCATCTTAACGATTTACAATTTAATATATTGTGTACATTCATTACGATACGCTCTTTTTTTGAAAACTTTTAATTAAAATTTAACCCACACTTCTTTTACTTGATTTATAGCTTTTATTTATATTATAAATCAATAAGTTTGACGTAATTTTTTTTAAACCTTTAAAATATTATTAGTAGAGGGATTATGTACACATTTTAATTAGTATTAAATAAGAAATAGACCTGGTTATTGAGACATTAACAAAAAACTGTGTAGGGAAATTATTGATAAATACGCAAATCCGTGTTTTTGTAGAGTAATTGAAATAATTAGCTAATTTACCACAAACGACCGTAATCGGTCACACCGCAAAACTATTCAATCCTCTTCTTCTACAAATAAAATAAATAAATTAGAAGTTAGTAAGGTTAGGTTTTAAGCGTGTGATTTGTCAAAGTACTTAAAATTTGTACTTGAATCGTGAGATTTCCAGAATATAAAATAACTAAAATTAAAATTTATTCAATGGTTTGTATTTGATTGTCATTATTATTTGATACATGTCTATATTTTTCAATTAATCGTTTTATCAATGAGAATATATTTTCACTGGTTTTATTAAAAATTATTTTTTAAAGATTAACATGGACAAACTTTTACGTATTTAAAAAAAATATACTATGTTAATAATTCGAATAGGATCGATAAAAGTTTATGGGTTATCAATACAAACACGTATCTATAAATTGACGGTTTACATAAAGAGATAATTGTTTCTTTATTATGCCAAATTAGCTTTAATTTTAATAGGACCATGAAATTATTAAAATCTTTTAGATACAAATTTTGTGGTATTGTTTTAAAACTACTATCGAATACCTGAAGAAGTGAGGAATTTAGAAGATATTTTTTTTTACTTATTAACTATTTGTTATTTATTAAAATAAATTGAAAAGTTACAATTGTAATTTATGTAGGTATATACATTTTTCAAAACCAACGTATGGACTAGCTGTAAGGTTGCGGTGGTTGTAATATATGTACCTATGTGAATAAATAAATAAATATACTTGGGTTTTTTAAAAAAAAAATATTATTAAGAGAAAACAATCGTCTGGAATACCAGAGAACCTAAATCTCTGATTTTTTGAAAGGATTTTTTAGACACAACAACGTGTTAATTGTCTGTAGGTGATCTTAACTATTACTAGTTACACAGCTCACCGACTTAATAATCAGTATTTACCTTACAATACCGGAAATCAGAGAAAAGCTGGATCAAGATGATTGATCGGGATTTTATTAATATTGGTGTAATAACCGATCAAATCAATTAAAAAATTCTTTACCCTGAGCTATTACGCGTGTTGGGTTGCAATCAGTTAAGATCATTAACTGCATATTTTGTAGATGTATTTTTGTGTTAATCACCCATCAAATGATTGCACCCACATGGCTATTTTATTTCGGAGATGAGGCTTAAGGGTGGATTTATAAATCAGCTTATGATAAATAGTGATTAAGAGTAAAAGTCCATAAAATCGATCCAGAGACTATGTATGGAGTATGTATTTTGTTATTCGGCACCTGTTCGTTACCTGTTGGTTACCTGTTGCTCGAGTGCCGAATATCCATAAAAGGAGTCAAGTCCACAGGCAGCCTATTAACCTTGCCCATGACACGACCTCATTTCAGGTGCACATTATAAAATATGTTATTTTAGCGTCTGCCGGTCGCGTGTAGTTGTTAATGTTCAATGTGGGGTGGCATCGCTTATAATTCTTGGCCAGTGTTAACTGTTCCGTGATGCTTTGTACACATACACGTTTATACAGGTAATAATATACAGGTGTGTGTATATGTATGTTGAGACTGAGTCTGAAATAACGGGGCTGACGATCTGCCGCTGTTGGCTCGGTGGGCGACAGGCTTGGGGGGGAGGGGCCTCTCTATTGTGACCATCATTCAAGAGAAATTATATTGGGAAATTCTTCATCAATTTTTTTCCATTTATTCCACCCCACGAATATAATCCACAAACCTTATATTCAGTCCTGAGTCCAGAAGGCATTCCTTCGATTCTTGTTTACAAAAGCAATTATTTTATTGGCCTTTCCTGTATCCCACGAAATTTTTTCTTGGTGCCCTTGCATACAATTCGTTGGAGCTCTGGAGAGACATGTCCTTATTGCGCCTTTTATTTTGGTTATTAAATGCCAGGCTTCCATTCCAGCGATATTAGAACGCCTAGGACTGATATGTCCGGATAATTATACGCGGCCATACCCTTTTTAGGGTTTCTTTGTCCAGAACTAACCAACATAGATTTGGCCCACTAACCCGGGGTGTTGACCTTTGAAATAAATGGGCTATTGAAGAGACCGATAATGACATGTTTTATCTGTCTCTTGCTTCATTTATGCAGAGTACCCACTTGTTCTTATGTACCCGTTTGCCTAGGGTTCTTTATTTTACTTAATTGTTGTTTTTATAATACATTATTTTCTTTTAGGACTGCGGTATCGCCATAGCGCCTTGGGATTGTCTCTTATAATGTTGTTGCAATATTGCAGTCTGATATCTCTTCTTATCTGCGTATCTTTCTTGTATATATTATATTATTTATTTATTTATTTTACATACAAATAAATATAATATTATCATACTGCAGTACCACTACAACATTACGGGGGATCCCAAATCGCCGTGATGATAGTGCAGCACTCGTCAGTTGGAACATGAGCATGAACACGAATCGATACAAAATAAACAATAAATTTAAAAAAAAGAATAAAAACATAAAAAGAGGAACAATGTAAAAAAGATTTTAATGAGATAAAGATAAAAATTTGTGCACGCTCTCCATAAACATAGGGAGGGACAGATTTAACAGGTAAGGACAGGAATTAGGATCATCTGTCCCCCTCATTCAAAATAAATAGATTCTTCAATTGCTCATTTATCTTATCCATTGTGTTGTTTATACGTATGTTATAAACTCTTTTGTTTCCTCTCGTAGTCATAATATTATCCCAGATATACTTAGTCGCATCAGTTTGTTTGTTCCCGAGAATTATACGCGCTATCGCTCTCACTCCTTGTTTGCAACCCCTAGGAGCCATACTAACATACTCCGTCACTCCCCATTAACCAGATCTATTGTTCTTTTGAATGAATGGAATGCCAGTGGGGCGGAAAATGACATATTTATCATGCCCTACTGTGCATTCATGAGAAGTATGAAAGAAATCCTCTATATTAAGCATTCCTGATGTTCATTAATTGATATTTTTTTTTTTATAATACGTTGTATTTATTATATATTTAAGCTTCTTTTATCTTCTGTAATTCTGACAAATGTCCATCATTGCCGAACCGCATTAGGTTTTTCCTGTAATGGTAAGGTGATGATGGTTCATGCTTTATATATATATATATATATATATATGTATATATATTTATATATATATATATATATATATATATATATATATATATATATATATATATATATATATATATTTATTTATTTATTTAGATAAATAACATATATCAGAATATATTGTATCAGAATTTTGAATATTTTTTCCAGCATTATTCAGATGATAATTTTAAAATTTATTATTATGTTTTTCTATTGTAAAAGCTTGTATATAAATGTCACAATATTATGAACACAATACATATATACAATACATATACATATATATACTGCATATACATATATATATATATATATATATATATATATATATATATATATATATATATATATATATATATATATATATTTGACTCGAGTGGGATCATAGTCTAATCCCCTGAGGTACTACGCTAGTATGATTTTTTTGATAAGTGTTAGAGGAGGTTAGTGAAATGGTTTAGTCGTGTATGATATTAATGAATTATGGTCACCGTTGTTGTTGTGTTGGGTGTTGCTGGTCCACGGTGCTGGAGTCTGTTAGCTGCTGCCGTCTGTCCAGTGGGTGTTTGGCCGCCCTGCCGGCAACTACATACTATTACTGTTTACTGTATACAGTATTTAGTACACTGTCTAGTACCGGACACATTGTGACACTAATACGTGTAATACTATCCATAGGATTTAAGACCATCACCATCAGCAACCAGCCGGGGACCATCTTCGACCATCGTACCTACGCACAGGTGATTCATTCATTCAATAAGTGTGTGACTCGTGATTGTTTCATAAGTGATTTTATAGTGAATAGCGTCTAGATCACAATATATTATTAGCTATGCTCCCTCAAATCCGGGCTGAATTTTCATTATGTTTGTACGTAAAATTGACGACTGCTTTAGTATGAAAAGGTGGTGATTATTATTCAGACTGTCGATTCTGATGAATTTTCCCGCATTTTCATATATAAAAACTGTTTAAAAATCAGTACCTTCATAGGTCAATGCTAATAGCGAATAGACTATAGTTATTTTCAGATAATATTATTCAGACTGTCGATTCTGATGAATTTTTCCGCATTTTCATATATAAAAACTGTTTAAAAATCAGTCCCTCCATAGGTCAATGCTAATAGCGAATAGACTATAGTTATTTTCAGATAATATTATTCAGACTGTCGATTCTGATGAATTTTTCCGCATTTTCATATATAAAAACTGTTTAAAAATCAGTCCCTCCATAGGTCAATGCTAATAGCGAATAGACTATAGTTATTTTCAGATAATATTATTCAGACTGTCGATTCTGATGAATTTTCTTGCATTTTCATACATAAAAACTGTTTAAAAACCAGTCCCTCCATAGATTACTGTTCTAGGTTAGAAAATTTACTGAAACTTACGTATATAAACGCATTTTGATTGATTTTTTAAATGACTTATAATTAAGCTGATCGCGGATTCAATAGAAATACTTTTTGACAGTCCCCGCAAGATTTATTGACATTATCTTTATATGAGTTTAACTAAAATATACAAAAAAATAAATTGTAACAAATACGCTCACTTGTAAATGTTAAGTACATATTTTTATTTACGCAAAAATCACAATTTGATGGTAAAATTGTCCTCTTTTATTGTTGAGTAAATCATCATTTTAAAAATGGATGGAAGTTTTTATATTATCTTAAATAGTAATTGATTGATTTAATTTTTCTTTAGAATTATAAAACTTACGTTGGTTTTAATGTTGATTTATATATAATTTTCATAATTAAGTATGAATATATAAATCTTCATACCTATTACTAACATGACAGTTTTGAATTATAGTTATAATATGGGATACGGTAAAATATAAATTATTAACTCATTTACTCGACTTACTTGTTTGTATTTCAAGTCCTAGTAATACTAACAGTCAATTTAATCTATAACCTCATTATGTTCAGATTCGGTTTAGAAATATGTAGTTAAATGGTTTTACCGGTTACTCGGATATTAATGGATGTATTCTTTCTGGATCGTTATGCATTTATAAATCCATTCGATATGATCGATCAATCATGAGATTTACTCATAGTTCTAGAGCATAGGATAATGCATGGTTGTGGCCTTTTAATGCATGTGATTGATGGGGCGAATCGTGGAAATTATTTATTATATTTTAAATAAAGTGTGACGGTACAAAACCAGAAATATCCGTAGCATTCCTCAAGTTATGGAATTTTCATGATCGACCGACGACGACCCACATTTATTTAATTTGTTCGGTATACACATTATGACTGTAGAGTGTCGGAAACGGAACAAGTGAAATGCTAAATTAAATTGTAATTTTTATACGAGTGTTTATTGGCTTAAAGTGCTTTTGTTGTATTTAATGATTGACGTTACTTTAACGAGCTCGTAAATGTGAGAATACCGACCGTAAACCTTAACGAGTGGCAAAATAATAAACCCTCTGTGTAATTATTTAAATAATAGTGGAAAACATTATTAGAGACTTGTAATGATTTGCCAATACTATGCAAAAGCTTCCTCGTTATATTGGGATTAATAAAAAAATAAATTACCACCTCCGAAATTTCATCAAAATAAATTAATATTTTTTATTAGTTATTTGAAACGCTTTTAAAATATTCAATTTTTATAACCTAATTTGGTAATCTTTTTTATACCTTTATTTTTAGTTAAGATTATTGAATATATAAATTAACATGCTACATTAAACTAATAGTTCTATAGAAAATTAAAGTGCAATAAATGACAATTAAAAATCTCTCTTATTATTTGGAAATAATATTTATAATCGATTAATAGCTTATATATTTTTTGATTTATTATGATAATTTATTAAACTCAACGCAAATTAAATCCCCAATTTTGATTAATTTAATATTCATAATATGATATAAATTAAATTAGAGATTACCTACGAGACATAGTTAAAGAATTTTTTGCCCTAATATTTTTTTTATTTATAACCCATATGTTTATTTTTGAACCCATATGCTGAAATTTAATTGTTGATCGAAACATATAATAAATTTCATCTGAATATTTTTTTAATGGGGAAATGTATGATTTTATTGATTTTCAAAGTCTAATATTAAATTTTTTAAACTTTTTATCATTCAGTCAATCGTTTTTTTGTCATTAAGATAAATTATTAATATCTAATTTTTTTAACAAAGTGGTTTTCTAATAAAATTTGACGATTTGGGTGGTCACGAGCATGACGTGGCATAAATATTTTAATTATACAGAAATTATTTAAAATATTTAATTTCTAATATAAAATTAAATTTGTAAATTAATGTGTTTGTTTTTAATGATTTTATCGGGATTCTATTAAATGGTAGCGATCAATTATAAACCCTGACCCAACCATTAATTATTTCATCAAAAGATTTAGATTAAAATGTCTCATTTTTATTAATATTTATGCCAACAGTTATTTTATGTCGCCTTTTTTAAGGATCAATGATACAGATTCATAAAAATGTACAGATTGTATATTATTATATAATTTTGCGAATTTTTGAGTATTGGAAACTGACATTTATGGACAAACAAATTAGTAGTATAGAATCAAAAATCCCAAATTCAGGTTTTTTTTAAAAAAATTGATAACATGGAGGATAATAAATTGAATGTACAATAATTCTGATAATCAAATATTTTATGAGAGTCTGTTGTAATAAATAAAATATAGCCGCGTTCAAATATCCACCAGCCCATCAATTCATGAAAGTATTACAAATATCCGGCATTTAGACCCGATCCAATATTATAAATATTTTTTTTCTAATTGAGAGACTGGGTGCAATACTAAAATTGTCAGTTTCGAGATAATCGAGTAAAATATTGTATCTTTTATATATTGTCGTTGGGAAATGCCCATAACAGTTTATTTATACCTTTCGATCCAAAGCAGCAAGACTAAAAAAAATAGACCATTCATATTTATTCATTTTCATATTAAATTTCTCATTTCGTACTATAAATTTAATATTTTGTGATATATTCATATTTTTTTTTTTTATTATTTATTCTATGTAGACTAAAAAGCCATGCGTGGCGTGTATTTGTAAATAAATAAATGTCAGTAAAAGGGCGCATGGCGGTATTCACCCTTATAAAAATATTAATTATGGTAAAATGACCATTTGGTATATCTAGTAATATCGTACAAAAGTAGGTACACAAAGGTTGTTATTTGGTTTGAATGTGTTTAAATTTAACCTGTTGGCTCTGTATTCAATAATCGCTTAGGAATATTATTTGCAACCCCTAGGACCCATACTTACATACTCCGTCACTCCCCATTAACCAGATCCATAGTTCTTTTGAATGAATGAAATTCCAGTGGGGTGGAAAATGACATATTTATTATGCCTTACTGTGCATTCATGAGAAGTATGAAAGAATTCCTTAACTTTAAGCAAGCTTTCTTGATGTTCCTTACTTGATATTTTTTATAATATGTTGTATTTCTTATATATTTATGTTTCTTTTATCTTTTCTGTTTATATCCTTACATCTATAATTCTGACAAATGTCCATCATTGCCGAACCGCATGAGGTTTTTCCTGTAATGGCAAGGTGATGATGGTTCATGCTTTACTATTATGATTGATTATATATGTATTTATATATATATATATATATATATATATATATATAATATATATATATATATATATATATATATATATATATATATATTTGTTGTATGATAAAATTACTTAGCCCATATTTTAACCTAAACATTTTTAAAACTAAATTAAAATTTAATTCGAGTCAAAGGCATATTAAGAAATATCTTCACATTTTTTGGAGATGCGTTTTTGCGTTAAGATCAGCCATCGAAAAAGTTACTATGTATTATAATTAATTTATCTGAATTCTATATTTTAGCATCTGCATATTACTGGAAAATTTATATTGATAATGATCCTTGACAATTATTATTAATGTCATTGAACTTAAAAGGAATTATTAAAGAAAGTAATAAGCAAAGATAAGATATATATATATATATATATATATATATATATATATATATATATATATATATATATATATATATATATATATATATATATATATATATATATTATATATATAAATAAAGAATTTATTCATTATAACCATACCTCGCTCAAGTGGGTACATAAACCTGTTTTTTAGTGTTGGAGCACTGCACTGGTTACCTCATATCATTTGTATGTTATAAATTTTAGCTGCCCAGTGAGTGATACTCTCTGGATCGATCACTTGGAGTGGCGATACAATTTACCAAATAATAAAGTTCACCCTGAAGGGAGTGTTGTACGGTTTCAGGAGGCAGTGTTTACAGGTGATATATTGTCAGGTATGAAGTAATGCGGTGATAATATAATTGCGGGTGTGGTAGTATTATTACATATAAAATGTATCACAGTAGTAGAATAGTATGGATAAACACAGTTAGACGGACAGAGTACGGACTGGTCTGTGGACAGTTATATCAGTACAACCAACCAACACAGTACGTTTCTTTGGCTTTTTTGCTAACCAGGTGAGCTTCTTCTATCACCAACTCGATATTACTATGTGATCATATACTTGTATTCCTCCATGCGGATGCTATTCTGTGTCGATATTAACCCAATCAAGTTGATCATTAATACACCAACTAGGAATCGGCACCACATCTTGAAAATCACCACTTTCTCCTTGGGACATATGTATTGATTTGAGATCGGGATTAATATTATTAAAATCGTCTTGATCCAGGATATGAAAACTATAGAGGTTTTGTTTAAATATCAGAAAATTAAAATAAAATCATTGCAGAGATCGAATACGTCACAAAATTTCATCACACCCACTTGCAATAGGCCTGTTTATGATTTTATTATACTGAACTTTTACATTAAATTAAAAAACTATCCATTTCTATCCCAAAACTGAACAAGAAAAGCTATATCAGCTGATATGAGCTGCCCCCGTATGCAATATATTAGTGTGTTACTGAGTCGTGTGTATACGAATGGACTAGAGCTTGCACACTCATAATAATAATAGCTCAGGAGATAAGAAGCATGGCTACAAATACTGTGGTCATGGGTTTTTTCAATAGGAATTTTTAAATTGATTTGATCGGTTATTACGACTGGGAGATCGGGAATACAATCCCGATCGATCGTCTTGATCCAGGTTTATTTATAACTAGTAATATTTAAGATCACCGAAAAAGATTATTTTATATTATGTACAAAAATGCCACAAAAACAATTACACTGTTAAAAATGTATGCTATAATCGATTGTAGGTACTGAAAAATATAATTGTATCATTCTTCTTATAAGCGACCAATATTACAATATTTATAATAGGGGGCGAAAATCTATAATTTCTTTGATTTGCTACTAATTCATTTATGATCTCTAGTAAAGTAAATACTGTGTAACTAGTAATAGTTGAGATCACCGACAGATATTGTATTAACACGTTGTTGTGTTTTATGAATCAAATTTGTGAAAAGCCTCTCAAAAAGCTCTTCGGGGCGTATTAAAATGATAATATAAAAAAATATATAAAATGATCGATCAAATCCCCCTAAACAAGACATTTATTTATTTATTTGCATACAAACAATAAATTAGAGGTTTTTTACACACAAGACTCTAAATATTATATAGAATGTATATAAAATAAAATAAAGCAAGCTGTAGGAAGCAATCATTTATATTCTTACTATATGAGATCGCTCCTAAACGAGCCCTGTAGTTGGCAGAATTGGTGGAAAAGAGATCACTCATATGCGCAAGTCGTTGTACCCTAATAACCTAATAATTAATATTCAATTTCAGTTTAACTTGTATTGTTTCAACCACCAACTATTAAATTCATCACGTAATACTTTATTATGCTTTAATAATATTAAAAGTTTTTTTATCTTATATCTATTCATACCTATGTAAATTGAGAGGTTGAGTGGAATAAGGGCGGATAACGCAAAACGCCTCTCTTTCGTAAACTAATAAAAAAATCATAAATGTGTAATAAAATTAATGGTTTTCAGGAAACAAATCAATATAAGAATAAAACAGTATTCGAAAATACATTATATGCACCTTTGGAATATATTTTGAAAATGTGCCGTTTACGAAATTGAAATTAATAAATATTGTATGAATTTTAATAGAGCTTTAATTGTGTAGGGATGTGTAGATGAAGGGGCGGATAAAGCGATACGCCCTTATTCCATGAAATGGCTTTTGTAAGTAAACTTAAACTACTCTATCGATTTGTGTAAAAAAATCTGTTACTAAAGACAAAACTTTATCACATAAAAATATATTATTTTACTTGATTATCTTAAAAAATGACAATCTCAGTATACGTGTTATATTTAAGCTACTTTTTTTAATGAAGTGTTGATTTATTATTTAAAAAATAATAATTTCACAGCAATTGTATAGAAATTAAAAAAAATACATAATCATCTCTCCAAAAATTCATAATAATAATAGTCACTACCGCTATTTTATACAATATTCATAGTAATTGTCATATTTCATATCTTGCAATGAAAAAAATATTTCAAAATTGTCATGAGTATAACAACATATTTAGTTACTGTGTATGAGCAGGAATTATAAAATAAAAAGTGTTAATTAGAAATTAAGTTTTGAATTAATGTATGATATTAATTCCAACTAATACAGTATGTCAATATTAATGATCTCACAGAATTCCCATCTGTTCACTATTAATACGATGATAATCATCATTCATCTGAGATTTCTGTCATTACCAACGATGGAAACTGAATACATCTAATAAAATCCGTTATTAGACATTCTTGATTGAGTATTTAAGTATGACTAGTGATTTACCGAATGTAGCGGAACTACAGCGATTGTTAACAAAACCGTTTCACAAGTAGACAAATTCGATGTTATATTTCAATATCTTTATCCCTATTTATTATTATACAATTTTCCTATGGATAAAATGTGTGGGTTAAATTTATGTCTTTGAATTATCATATTTGTCGAGAACTCGAGACCGATTTTACTTCGTGTTTCATAAATGTTAATTAAGTCGTTAATAATTTCAGACATTTAATGCATTTCTTACATTATGTGCATTGTTAAGTTGTTTTCTCATACTATTTGATTTTTATGGCGCTCTATTAAATATACATTGTAATTATTCAATTACAATTAATTTATTAACAGCTATAATAGTATCTCATATTACTTTTTATGAGGTTCAAGTATTATATTTTTTTTTAATATAAAACGTAGAGGAGATATTATTTTATTTATTCATTGGCTCTTTGATTAATTATTATAGTTTATTTTTATTTTTTATCTCAATATATAGACATTCAAGTATAGAGTTAAGTTCACACCTGTAATTCATACATTTAAATTGTCTGATTTTATTTACATGGTGCACTTTTAACTAATGAGAATATTTTAACGGTCACAACAATCTATATATATATATATATATATATATATATATATATATATATAGAAAAAAATAGTATATTTTAATACAACATATTTTAATGGAACTTTAGTTAGGGATTGGGTGGAACAAGGGATAACGATATACGCCCTTTTTCCGTAAAATGACACTTATAACTCGAAATTCTATATCGATCTGTGTAAAAAAAATTTTGATATGATATCGTAATATATTTTTAGCCTTAATTTAGCAATTTTAAGTCACTATAATAATAAATAACAGTCATTTCATAATAACCCAAAAAAACCGTTCAAAAAATTCTATTTTTTCAATGAATTCTTAAAATTCACATTTCTTTTTTGGCCATTAATTTGGATTTTTTAAATGATCAAATATGCTTTTACACTACATATATTCCAATTTAGGATTTATATAAAGAATGAATGTGATGTTGGCTAAAAAATTAATAATCTTCGGCTCTCTTTGCAGCATTAAATAAGTCAATTTTTTCAAATTTTATAGTTAAAGATTCAGTCTTAAAACTAATAATTTTAAAAATAATATACAATTTTTAACAATTATTTTATGAAATCCATATAAAATTAAGTTACGTACAAATTATGATATAGGCTAAAGTAAAGAAAACCAAATTTTTAAAGGCATAAAGCAAATGAAAGCTTTCGCGTTCGCCGTTGAGAGCTTTTACCGTTTTCTCAGTGTTTAAAGCAATTAATCAATAAAATAAATATACCAAACTGTTCTCTAATAACAGTATAATGTTATTTGATTATTAAATTGTTGTAGAGTGTTGTCTAAACAGATGGTAATCGGTCTAAAGGCTGCTTGTTAACATTTCTAGACGCCTGAATGTCGATCTCTTATCACTCAGTTGACAAGTTACAGGCGCCTGTCTTTATTTTCAAATATTAAATGAATATCTAAAAATAGATTAAAGAGAATGTTATTATAATTATTAATATAGCCCCAAGTGTCCATTAGTATTGTATAATTTTCAAATATTTATTTTTTGCCCAATATATTAAATTTATTTATCGCGATTGGAATTCCGATGTCAGTCGAGAATGCGTCCGTCATTACTCATTCGTTATTTGTCCATTGATTTTTTAAAAAAATATTAAAATGTGAATACAATGGGTTCATTATTGAAATTGAATATTCTCATGTGGGACGCAATTTCGAATAACGGAGGCTCAATTCATAGAAATAATAACCAATTATATTATATTGAAAAACAATAAAATCTAATGTAACACGAACGAAATGCAATAAATACAAATGAGAAATTATATTTAATTATAATAACTATGTCACGTATTCAGAATGCTTAATTTGTGGATTCGGGGGCTGGATTCATTTTATTTTAATTTTAAATTATAAAAAATATTTTGCTTTAATCTATTCCTTTTCCCTTTTAAATTTGTGATCCTAAATGTTTTTTTTTTAACTCGAAACAGGTCAATATTGAGTTCGTGGTTATGGGACTATATCAAAGAATAATTTAAGTTTTATTTTAATTATATTTGTGTTAAATATAAGCGATAAACCATGCGTTTCTATTATACAACTTGTTTTTGTACGACCATAAAATATTCTGAAGGATTTATTTATTAACAACTGTCGAAATCGGCAAGTTATGTTAGTCGAATTTTTAATTACAATTTTGAAAAAAATTGTTAGTACATATTTAATTTAATTTTGTCTTTTGGGATATTATTTTAAGTTCGTACGAATGCAACTTGTTTATTGAGCTTTTGGTTTATTCACATTTGTATGTATAATATCAAATAAAATTCCTAAACTATTTTTAATGGTAATTGCAGACTCCATAACTCCAAAATATTTAGGGAATTTTTAATGCGGAAATGTTGGAAATATTCTACATATTTTTATTTTGTATTTACATGCACCCATTTAAAGACAATAATTAAACGTAACTCCATTTTATACACACTTAAAACTACACATTTATTAAATATCATAATTAATTAGCATTATATATTCTGTGAAAATTATACATGGTGGACTTGAAATAAGTGAGAATATTTTACGGGGTGGTAGAGTATCGCAAGAATAAGTGAAAAAAAAAAGTTTAATATTAATAGTTTTTTTGGAATCGAGTTTGGGCAAATTTTTTCAGTTATTTCAAGTCCACCATGTATTGATTTCACCAAATATATAATGCTAATTAATTATGATATTTAATAAATGTGTAGTTTTAAGTGTGCGTCTTTCAGCTTTAATTATTTTTTGTTGTCGGTCCTGTAAAATTTGGTAAAATGGACTGCACCGTAATATTTTAATTATTTTGGGTTATTGTCCGTCACGCTACAAAATATGATATTTTTGGTCAAATAAATGCAAATTACAATTCCGCTATTTAAAGAGCGATTCGTAACACGTGTGTGGCGCGGTAAAATGACCTCTAAGTCCGTTGGTGTTACGGATCAAAATTGCTTGAACACCGGCCGCAATATGGCGCGGTCAACTCGTGCACGACTACAGGTGGATCAGTTATCTTTCATTTTTTATTATTATACGTTTTTTTTGTCGACACCGCACACATCTAGATGAGATTTTCGGATACGGAACTAACGTATTTATTTTGAGAATAAGCTATGGTCATGTGTATATAAAAAAATATACTTTTTGAAGTAATAAACTACAGATTTTGACATGGGAAACGTATTAGATCAATGCCTTCTATAGTATGTCTGGTATAGAATGTGATCGATGTATTAGAAGGCCATACAACTGCATGTATACATATCAAGATGGCGGGCCAAGCAGACGAGTTTGACTGAGGCAACACTGAAATCAACACTGTGTTCAACACTAGTAATGTACAAATCTATCGAGAATTGACATAAAGCGCGCTTAAACAATTAGTTTTGTTTCACTCAGACTCGTCTACTTGGTACGCCATCTTGATATTTATACATCCAGTTATATAGCCTGCTAATATATCGGTAGCATCGATTTAAACAATCATTAAATATAATACGGTCTTCTAGGAAAACTCCCAATAAGTAAACATATTTTTTTGACGTTTTCATGCTGGGATTTTATGAGAATATTTTTTTTATATAATATAAACGAATAATAAATTCATTTTTCTGGACAATATATTCAGTAGTTTGAAGTTTGCTTTTTGGGAAAGGTTCAAAATTTTCATGGCATGTTATCCAAAGCATAGATATTCTTGTTTAATTAATTGTATGATTTTATTTTATAATTTACATTTTTTATTTGAAGAAGCTTTAAGTCGCTTAATTATTATTCCGCTATACTACTAGACAAATCAAATACTAATGTACCTTAATAAAATAATATATGCGGGTTGTTTTTTTTTTTTTTTTTTGCTGAATGTAACGTATGCTAAAAAATTCGCTTTATTAAATTATAGTTATAATAATAATAAAATAACGGCGTTATAGAAAAGAGTCCATTATTAATAATTTAAATACACTTTACACGTTAATTTTCATGTCAACTTTTTACGAAATCATTGGCAATGTTCTCGTATCTCGGTCCGCTATAAAAACGGCGTATCACTATGAACGGCAATTAAATATTTTGAGACAAAAGGTGTAATTATAACGAGGCAATGATAGATTTGGTGAATATCGCTAATAACAGGAAATGGCCGCTTATAAATAATAAGTATTAAACATCTATGACATTTAACAAAGTATGATTTATACATTTCAATCATAAATGCTGTGTCTGTTTATCCATTCAATTATTTATCCTGACTTGCTTGGTAATTATATTAAATGGCTTGTTTTAAGGTGTAAAGAATTTATAGGTCAGCTGCAATGTGCTTATAATATAAAGAGATGCTAATAATACTATAAAAGATGTCAAAACCATAGCAGGCATAGATGAGATGTTTCGTGTGTCAGCCGGTTGGGGCGCTGCTTCTACCGCTCATATGTTTAACTGACACTTGTCGATATTTCAAATAAAATTACACTGTATTTCACTTAAGTACGATATTAAAAGTTGCACGATATATTCAACGAATAATAATATATTACTATGGAAACAATTTACATGATCATTGCGGATATTTTTGTAATAAAAATCTTGTTGCTCTCGAGTGTCGGATTATCGAAGATGTCGGATTTTAGGGACTACAGTTTTCATGTATATATATGTAAAGGGTTTAGGATATGCACATGTATTATTGACCGGGCATATTCAAATGTACGATGTAATATTGCATGGCGCTTCTATAGATAAAAGTTCATTGGTCGGGTGTTATTAGGGCGCAAAACGCAATACGCAAATTTTTCCTTAAAATGATTTTTGTAAATTAGAACAATGTTAAAAAATATAATAGGTGGCGCAATAGTCCCGCCATAATTTTTATTAAGGGACTTCCATCATGGTTGTGTGACGTTTAGATCAGTTTCTATTTAAGCATTGTGTTGTGTAGACGCCCCAATTTATATAATTGATAAATCATAGATATAAACATAAGATATCGCATGCTAAATGCGTGTTTAGTTCAAGTGGATCAAGTGGCCAAAAACATGAGTTACCTGTCAAACATTATAGTGTAAACATCTCTCTTCATATCTTCAGTTATATTTCACAGTAAAATGGGTAAATGCATTGTTACTACATGTCATATGGACTCAAACATACACTCAAATACATCTAGCCTCACTTTTTACCAAACACTACTTCTTTAACATGTTTAAAATATTATTAAGTATTGTCAAAGCCACCTCAGGGTCACTATAAATATGTTGAGTGAGGGAGACACACTTATGCCTTTATCGAATAGGAGAGAAGAGTGCAAAAATACGAGTTTACATGAATTATTTATATGCAATGCGATATCTAATGTTTAATTCTATGTTGTATTATTTCTCCACCTGTAAGTACTGTATTTATTAAGTAAAATGAATAGCAGTATAGTTTTTTTTTGCTTTTATTCATCTACCTTATGTCTCCGTCACGAAGTGTCGATTTTACCAAATCGACATCTTGTTGTTTTATTTTTTTCATCTCAATGCAATCTCTCCTTTATCTTGTACAAAATACTCTCTCACCTTGTCTAATGCTTTAATAACAAGTTATCGCCGACAAGGCGTACACTTTGCAGTAATTAAATGTGTACACGATTCTTCCACAAGTATCTATTCAAAATTCATAATATACACCTGTTGATTGCATTTATGTATTATAAAAACCATATGTGTGTGTCTGTATATAAGATTAATCGAAGGTAACTTTTATGGGAGATCTCGACGATAGCGCCGAATATTTTGTAATAAAGTACTAACTTTATCTTGATTTATGGAATACCTTTGCTAGCGGCTTTAAATGATTAATTTAAATTTTATTAATCATTACATTCGAACGTCGATCGTGGCTTTGAAGTCAGCTCGAATTGAAAAAATATATTACATCGGTTATTAATATAAATTATAGATTAAATCACCGTCCAGAATTAAGGAAGAGACAAATATCAGGTATTTGAACTCACATCCCATTTTATATATTTTCCCACAATAAACTCATCTTCAATAAAAACTTCTTCAAAATTATTGATCCCGATAAAAATGATTTTGTCATCAATCCAATCCTTGTAAAATAAATAATGCTGTAGGTTTGATGCGTCAATTATTTTGAATATAAACAATAGTTTATTTTTTAGTTCTTGTAAGGTAAAATTATATTATTCAGGCATATATCGATGGGTTAGTGGAGGCTTATAAGTCCATAAATATCATTTTAGAGAATACAGTATTTGAAGTATATTATTATACCAGTTTCAATGGTTAAATCGGCATTTTAGATTCAACAATTTTTTTTATCCAGAAGGTAATATAAACATGTGTAAAATAAATGAATAAATTATTTTTTAAGACCGGATTAACAATTGAAACCGAATTTGCACTTTCACACCCCTATATTTGATTATGATTTAAAGCTCAGTTAATATAAACTGTTAAATTTTATATTTAAAAAAATCTAAAAGCGTTGACACACGAAGTACGCGTGTTGCCACGTGGAAAAATAATATTTAATAAAATTAATTAATAACAATTAATACATATCTAAAATAATAATTGATTGTGTTGATTACTTGATGGAATTCCATAATTATTTAATGTAATGAGTTTTGAGATCTTCAGTCTCTGAAAATGACTTTTTGGTAGTCGAAAGCGCTTATAAAAATATAGTGGCAATTACAAAATTATTTCTTAAAATAATATCTAAAACGGATATTTAAATGATAATAATAATAAATTATTTTTAGAGAAATTTAATGAATAATAACAGTTCTTAAAATACTATACAAGTAGTAGACAAAACTAATAGATATCATGTTTCTGATTAAGAGTATATATTTTTTATATATCTATAAAACATGTTTTTTTATTCATACTAAAATAATTAAATTGAAGAATAAGCACATTACACGTAATCCATCTACACCACAATTAATGGTCTAAGTCTGCTAGTTAAATTTTTAAATTTTTTATTATTATTTTAGAAAGTTTGAGAATCTTGCGCATTTACTTATTGGGTGATTGCCAGATATAAATTTGTATTATTATAAGCATACTTCATAGAATTCATGAAACAACAATAGTACGTTTACAATGTTAATTCTTGTTGATGCAAATACGGTCAGCAACCTTAGGCGTAATGACAACATAGTTGTTATTGTTTATTCATGAAGTTGACCTTGAAAATAAATTGTTGTTATTCTATGATGACATCATATATTCACCCATTATAATAACCGAAGATTCACAAACTCTCATATTAAATTATTTTTGTTATACGAAAAAAATCTTAGGGGGTTATTATATTTTTTTATGATCGCACTGGCATTACATAATTACGATAAGATTTTAGTGTCAATTAAAAACATGTTGTATATATGTACTATGGAATTAACGTCAAATAAATTTTGGTAAAAAGGCAAAATCCATCGATTTGTATGGGAGATTTTCACGCGGCGCAAACGAGATAAATGTGCAATGCGGGTTGTAAATGGGTCATGTGTGGATGGGTGTGCTGTAGTGACACGGATACGGTCTCGTGCAAATCAAGGCATGATATATAGTAATATTATTGTATAAAATACCGTAGCAAAACTCGTCATAATAACAGCAAAAGCCTAAAGTCACGGTCCAGTTGGTGCAATGTTTACCAATTAACCGCTTTCGACACGCCATGCTCGACATTCTAATTGTTACTTCTACTACAATGTATTTGTGATCGGGATAATCTTGACTTGTCTTCATATTAAATCAATTGAATGAAAAGAGAGCTTTTTTATAGATGGCTACAACCCCCTGTAAAGCAGCTTTTTTATAGTAAGCGCCCCGAAAAATTACATCGACATTTTCGGGTCTACGCTTAACCGTCTAATGGATTTGTGGGCTTTTTGCAACCAAACGCAACTTTGTATAGCTATAAGTTTTTTGTTATTTGACATACTTCAGTGTCACTTTCGGTAGTCTTTTATTACCTAAATGGAATGTGAAATCTGACTTTTATTGATTTTTTTTTTTAAAAGTCTTAGATAATATCGAAAAATATAGTGGACACGCGCGGACAATGAATCCATACAGTTTTTTGTAGTATTCAGTAGACGGTTAAATAAACTCACTATGGCAATTATTTATATGAAATTAATTAATTAGTTAGTTTATTAGGCGTGACCAATAACGGCCGTTGTGATGTGAAGTCTCTTCAATAATTTGACATTCGCTCTACAAATACAAGAGACAAAGATTAATATTATAATATAAGCAGGCCATACAACTGGATGTATAAATATCAAGTAGACGAGTCTCAGTGAGACAATTAGTTTTGCCTCAGTAAAACTCATCTACTTGATCCGCCATCTTGATATTTAAAGAAATTTTATCGTAAAAGTCAATGAAAAATGTGATAATGCGCTTATTTATTATTATTGTTTATTTATTATAAATAAAATTACATACTTTACAAATGAAAACTGAAGATAAACACAATGGAAAATAAAAACTAGTCAATTATTAATGAATTAAGGACATTTAATTAATAATTTATTTACTTGAAAGCTTTTTAGAGACATTCGTTATTCCGGCTCTTAATTAAAAAAAAAATACTTTTATTATCTTATGGTTTTTTAGATTAATTTTTCAAGGAATCCTTATACAAATAACTTGCTATGAGAGGTTCGTTATGGGTTCGAATGATTGTTCGTCAAAAACTAGGTTTACTAGGATTACCAGTATTGTAAGGTGAATACTGAGGCGATTATTTAATAAATTGCAGGTTCCATTCAAATATATCAAACCAAACAAGAATATTTAATAAATTATTAAATTTTATATAATAAAATTTAAAAAGAATTCAAAATGCATCGCCGTATAATTTTGTGGAACCGAATTAAGTGTCTAAAAATTATAATATGAGAAGAACCTCACATTAAATTATCATACAAATGCTCAGAAATTGCACTCGCTCCACATATTTTCAAGACTTGTATCACGTAAATATTAAATTATAAAATTTCGAGAAAACGAACTATGTATTATCTCTAATTATTACAAAATAACATTTTGGAAGGTATTAAGATTTTTTTTATAAATTTAAACAGATAATTGAATATTTGTTATGTGAAGTCTGTAGAAAATGGCATAGGTTAGATTTTATAAATAATTATTTTTACAGACTGATTTCAACTTTTAATTCTGGTCTTCTTTGGAATATATTATTTATACGATATTTATTTTATTAGTTTTTTTTACTACACCGTGGTTGTTTAAATTGTCATTTACACACTAAAAATTCTTATACTAAAGTAAAAAAATATCAACAAGCTTTTAGGTAACTTTATATTTTTTATACGATTTAAATATTTATATAATAAATTCTTACTAAAATACCACCATTAATTTTAATTTATTCTATTGATGGCTATTTTTTTATAATAAATAGTAAAGGTGTTTATATTTTTTCTCTTATTTACCCCAAACTAGTAACAGTTTTATTACGAATATACATATAAATCTATCAAGCTGTTGAAATAATCACACGCTCGGTCATAATTCACATTTTTTTTTATTTTATTACCATTTTTACACCTCAATGTTGTGTATTAAAAAAATCACATTGTTTTTATGCACACACACATATTGTCTATTAATATTGGTATAAAGTTGCATCGGATTTGCTCGTCTATAAAAGTATTTTAGCACCTCGTAAATGTTCGCCGATAGTATCGGTAAAAATTTTAATGTTGAATAAAAGAAATATATATATTTTATATTATCAAATAGTTAAGAATCAATCTAGGTGGTTGTATGTAATATATTACATTGTTTATGGTACAAAAATAAATAGTTAGTGTACAAAATGTATTTTATATCTATAATTGTTGAGCGTGTGTGTATGTTGTATGTCTGTCTGTACAGATCCATCAACCATCAGTGTTACCAGATGGAAGAATAATATTTTATGGAATTATTTTACAACAATTAATACATATCTAAAATCTCTAAACGGGTATTTTAATGATAATAATATTAAATTAAATTCAAAATAATATTAAAGATATTTAATAATGCATAATAAATGACAATAACTAAATAACAGTATTTATTGGGAGACTCGCTTTTAAATATTGTGATGAGTGTTGTCATTATATGAAAACCGTATTAAATTATTTAATTTATAATTTACTTTAAAAATTCAAACTTCTTCCGATAGAAAATGAAATCAAAATTCAAAATAGAACCTTCCTATTAAAAAGCCAAAAAGAACATAAAAAATATTTACAAATTGAAAGTTACAATTAAAATTACCCTAGTTATTATATAAAAGCTCAAAGACGCAATGTTCAAAAAAAGTCTTATTAATCACTGAAAAGTATATTTCCAAAAAAATTCCTTCAATAACAAAATAAATAAAATAGTATAAAATCTAAGAAATTCTAGATTTTCGCGCTCCTATTATAAAAATTGTAATATTGGTCGTTTATTATAAGTATGACACAATTCTAAATGTTACATTTTTCAATCATTTTCGGTAATCTTAACTATTACTAGTAACACAGGTCACCGACTTAATAATCAGTATTTACCCTACAATACAGAAAATCAGAGTAAACCTGGATCAAGACGATCAATCGGGATTTTATTAATATTATTCCCGATCTCCTAGTCGTAATAACCGATCAAATATATTATTTTTTAACATGAGCGGGATTTGAAACCATATTTGTAGTCACACGCTTTATCTTCTGAGCTATTAATCTTATATTTCCAACCAAGGATTTATTAACTAACTAGTGTATATTATTATAAATATCAAATAACACGTGGACGCGTTGTTTTTTAACGGTTGATTACTTTTGACATGTTACAAAATAATTTACCCGGTGATTGAATTGTCGTTATGTTTATAGTTACTGAGACGACGATTACTATAATTATAGGAAGCGATTATTAAAGTATACATTAAATACGAATCGCCACCAGCTATATTTAAAAAAAAAAAAACCCTAAACTACGCTCTTACATTAATAAAATTAATCGGTGATGTAATAATTACTTTATTGTCGATATTATGAAAATCGATCTAGTATTTAATTTAAATATATTATAAATATTTCCTGTTATTCGCTGTACAGTTTCACACGCACAAAATGATCGGTGGCGTTTGATTGCGAACCTGAGCCATTATAACAACCGAACTCCTCATGAATGATATGGAAAACGGTGGACGCTTGTACACTCATACTCAATATTTTATTAATAAACAAATACACCTGTTACTACATCAAAATAATACGTCCAAAATCCCATATTTAATATTATAAATGTGTTAATATATGGATATTATTTAGTATTAATATTTAATAGTATGTGTAATAAAATATTATAATTATTGAACGCGTGTGTATGTTGTATGTCTGTATGTGCGGATCCATCAATCAACCGTCAGTGTTACCAGATTGAAGAATAATATTTCATATAATTATTTTACTACATGTATGAAATATATGGAACGTCAATCATTATTTAACCTATTAAGTGGGACTTTTTCGAAATAGTAAAATAGTCCTATTTGACCGGCAACTAATGTAGATTCATCTATTATCTATAACACGTTTCATGTCTCTGTCAATAGAAAGTATTTAATCGTAATCTGTAAAATTTTATATATACAATTCAAATTGTTTGACGCATGAAACGTAGTGTTGCCAGGTGGAAATAAAAAAAGATTTGAATATTTAATAATAATTCATACATATCTAATCTCACGAAACGGATATTTGAATGATAATAATATTAAATTAATTTCAAAATAATATTTAATAATGACAATTCTCAAAAAACAGTTTTTATCGGAAAACTCGCTTTTTAAATGTTGTGATGACTGTTGTCATCATATGAAAATCGTATTAAATTATTTTATTTATAATTTACTTAATAAAACTCAAACACACTTAAATAAACAACTTATTGACTTCCTGTTAAAAAATCAAGCACAACATCAGAAGAAAATTTCTATAATTCATAATAATGATGGATAGAGTGGGAAACCATGTATGTATATGTATATAGAAGATGCATGGGAAGTGTGCAAGAATACATAGTAAGCCGCAATAGACCGTGTCAACCCACGATAGAATAGTTTGTCTCTGTATAAATCTCCATTGATTACACAGAAAAAAAACTGTGGATGAAAATTCCATTAAGTAGATTAAACATTCAAAATAGTAATTATGTCAACAATTAAAATATCCTAATAATATGATAAAATGATCATAATATAGTAATTTCATGACTTAAATTATTAAATACTGAAAAAGTATAAAATAAACAGTTTCTTCTACACGTAAATGCGTATATGAATCTCCTGCCTATTTTGTTGTCAAACTGCGCGCGCACTGGATTGTTCTATATCACAACCAGTTGACAGTTCGCTGCGAACGGATGTCGTGTTTTATTTGGTCTGGCTTTAGAATTCAACCCATTTTTTGTGGTTAAAAAAATCATGGCAGGATGTGGTTAATGCTGCTCTGAAAAATAAATGATTCAAAGTTATAAACGATCCGCCTTGTGGCCCAGTGGTTAGTGTGATAAATTCGTTAGTAAGACTCTTGGTTTCGATCCACGGACCTGGCAAAAACGGTGTCAGATCTGAAAGATTCATTGCTGTGGCGTGGCCTGGGAAACCCCTTATACGAATTTTTAGTTACGAACATAGCATTTGTTAAAACAAACTAATTAAAGTTGTTGTTGCAATTGACCATATTGATTATTTATTTATAAATACATTTTATTATTATATCATACTGCAGTACCACTAGAGCATTACGGGGGGATCCCAAGTCGCAGTGATGATAATGCAGCACTTGTCGGTTAAAAATGTTATTATAAAACTTAATATTTATTAAATAAATATTAAATTGTACAAGTATCCAATGTGTGCGTACAAATAGGTCCAAATTGTAAATTGCGCACGCAGAAGCCCCGTTCACTCCACTTCTCTTCATCCATTGTGCCTTTTTTAATTCATTTCTTATTTTTCTGCGGTCGGATACGATTCGTTGAACTTCCCAATGACCACTGCTGTTATTTTTTTTTACATATAAACAATAATAATAACAGCTTCTCCTACGAGCTTTTCGTGGATTCGACAGATTATTGCCCGATCGTAAATGTGCTTCATGCTTCAATGCGCACCCGATTGTTACTGCTTTTTTAAACTCGAATAATATTTATTCAAATAATACTCATATTATTTGATGTGTTTACAAGATAAATAATTTGGACAAAACGTGCCGACAAATGCTTAAACACGAAGACAATGGGTTCTTAACTAAAAGTGCATAATATTCTCACGTAATTGTAACACACATAATTGTAGAACAAACACTAAATTAGACAGATTTTCGAGATTAGAGATTACATAAACGATTTTTTTTCATAGTATTTTAATTGATTTTCAGGTCGCTGATAAAAACAGTGAGGAAGTCATTAATTGATTGATAGATCGAGAAAGGCCAGTGGTGAGTTTTTGTATTCATTTCCGTTTCTATATGAAATTATACATTTTTTAATACGCCAAGATTGCTATAAATATAAATCGATTATTTAAAATAATTTTGATTAAAAAAAATTATAACCTAACCACTCTATTATTCAATTAAGGATGTTAATATTTGGTTTAAATCTTATTTTAGGGGTGAATTTTAATTCATAGTATATGAAAAGCTGCAATTTTTATTACATTTATACAAAATATTAGATAAATTCTCATATAATATATATAATCCCTACTCTTTTTGGACCCCATTCAAATCGTATTTATTTATGCACATAATATAATATTTGTGTAGAACAAAAACTATGGCTGCTTTAAGTGAATATACATTTTTTTAAGTACTGGAACAATGACCGAGTTACCTTTTATTAAATTGTAAAATTTTTACTCTATAAACTTTTATATGATACAACCGAATAATAAATCAATGCACATAAAATTAACCCATGCAGTGGTCCAATACTGAAAACAAGCTTATGTACCCACGTCATATAACTAAAACTGGCGTGGAAATATTATTAATTTTTATTAAATAACGACAGATATTTTCATTGAAAAGCTGTTTTTATCTCGTGTGTGTAATTGTCGACATATTTATGTTAATTAATTGGTCATTTACAGCATAATAATGATTAAAATACACATAAATGTATGTAAAATAATCGCTATCCGCATTCTCAAGATTCTGTTCTTGTTTCCATGTCAAGTTGAAAATTTCGCCCAGAATACCGTTATCATTATTTTACCTCATAATAATACATAAGTGGCTTTTTTCTAAAATTTATTTCGTTTTTAAAATCATAAATTAGATGAATATTATGACGACATAGTTTTTCAACCCAAAGAGCAATCAGACCGTCACATTATATACATAATTAATTACATTATTATAATTGTATAATTTATTCTCGTCTCTCATCTAGTGATTTTATTTTATTTATCCATTGTGAAAATATGATTCTTATAAAGAATTCCATACTATAATAAGATAGTTTTTTTAAAGACATTTGGACTCTATCTATAATTTATTTGCATATAAGAAATAAAGCTATAAACTTTATAATCCTGGGTTTGAATTCTGTTTAAATATCTAAAATAAAAATATTCGTAAAATATTTTATGCGAGCAGGAGTAATAAAATCTCGATTTTTCGATCTTAATTTATAAGATTTAATTTTTGCCTTTTAGATGATTTTGTGTAATTATAATATAATCATATAAATAAACAATGGGAAAAATATATATAACTTAACAATTATTTTGATTGATCAGACCGCAACATTCTAATATCATAATTATGTTACCTTGTCACCAATCACAGCCGTTTGCAGTAAATTAGTTTGCTTAGGCGCCAGTCTCAAGTTTGCCCTTGACTCTAAATATTTTATTATACAATTTATTTATTAAATATAATTTTCATTCAATATTTTGATACATTATGATTTGATGTTACAATATTAGATTTATAGACTAAGTATTTTACTTATTTTAATACGGAGTACAATCGATTGGTAATTAAAATAATTATTAAGTCATAACATAATTGATGAAAAAAAAACCCAATTGTAGAACTACTAAAATATATACAATACATAAAACGTGTATTTAATAAAATATCCTTAAATACTACAAAATCTAAATTAAGGATGAATTTTACATTGATCTTAAGAATTAGATTTACGTGTACAAAGTATATAGATATTTTTACCTATAAAAAGCATGATTTTTTTATTTGACATGAGACATAATATTGACTTATAATGTCTTTGGGGTGAGTACTAAAAAAAATAATGGATTTTTCGGTCTGTAGGTATAATATTAAAAAATGAGGTAAAAAAAACATTTAAAATAATGACCGTCTCCTGTGTGAGATTTTTCAATATTTTCTCGCGCTGAAACCGGGCAATTAATGGCTATTATGTGATTTTGATATCTATTCCGTTATAAATATTATTAAAAAATACATACATATTGAAGTGAGCCGGTAATTGTTGTAAACGACCGTTTAAAATATTCAATACAATCACAGAGCGTATCGATTCAATTCCACTTGCTCGCTCGTGGAACAAATATCTGCTTATGAGACTTTATTTAAAAAAAATAAATGATGTATTTCTTTAGTTAAATCAGATTTATTTACATATTATACATATATGGATACGGCCTGTTTCATATTAAAACGAGGGCATTAGGCTTTGTCAAGACCATATAATAAATAGATACTGTTAATCCCATTCATAATATTGTGACGTTTGAAAGCTCTTCATTCAAATAGTTTAGAAAAATGACAAAAACGTGTTATTTCATTGTTTGTCGGTGATTTTAACTATTACTAGTTACACAGGTCACCGACTTAATAATCAGTATTTACCTTACAATACAGGAAATCAGAGTAAACCTGGATCAAGACGATCGATCGGGATTTTATTAATATTATTCTTATCTCCCAATCGCAACAACCAATCAAATTTAAATATAGAAGATGAGGGATGATTAATATGTATTTAACAAAAATAATAATCTCAATGATATTATACTGTTGAATATGATAAAAAAAATCTTTATGATTAGGGGAACAATTTTTACTCGCGATATCGTATTTAGAAAATATAGTAATAGTATTATTTATCAAATATAAAGGTTAGATTGGGCATTTATAATCCAAATATAATTTATACTTATATTTGAACACAATATTTCCCATATAGTCTGGCAATATTATCTCCTTTTATTTTAACCAATAATAATGTTATCGAAAAAGACGATAAATAATTAATAGTATATTAAAATAATATTTTTTAACATCAACTGAGTAATACCTAAAAAAAATATTTATATTGGGTACAAATGGTGAGCTTTTAATAGTAAATTTAAAAATATATTTTTATTTATAAAATAATAATAGCACTGTGTTGGTCTCCTTTATACAATGTTTAAATATGCAATATTATTATTATGGAAAAAATATGGTTGCCATTAAAAGGTGACCTCATTAATAAGAAGCTAGGTAATTTATTTATCAAGGAAAGAAAGCATAAATATATATATATATATATATATATATATATATATATATATATATATATATATATATATATATATATATATATATATATATATATATATATATATATATATAAATATTTTAATTTGCAATATTCACACGACATATTTATCAATATAAAATATATTCGATGATAAATAGTCGTACAGAATATAAACCATTAATAATACATTAAGATTAATTGACGGTAATAATGTCGGCGGTCTCATTAATCGGGATCCCGTGGCTGGGATCTTAATTATTATATTGAATATTCAGTACGCAAGTGTCAATGACACCCACTCGATCAAATATTATAATTATTTATGGTGTTTTTGTTATAAATTATTGAGCCAGGGGCAAAGTGGCCGATGATATCTTTGCGGACCCCACGCGTTGTCAATTCCAGGTCAATATAAAAAATATTACACTTTTGACAATACTCATCGTTTGGAGATTAAATTTAGCTCAATGAACCGGTGTTCTACATTTTAATACATATTTGTGTGAACAACCTTGCCATTGAAGATGGACAACTATTTGGATTTATTACACAACAATGGCTAATATAAAAAAGACACGTTATTCAGTATGTGAACTCTTTTGATAATGGTGAAGATTTTTTTAATAGATAAAGGTATTTATTTTTTAAACAGCTTAGGTATTTTTTACAATGTCTAATTTGAAACATTTCTTTATTATATTAATTTGTGATTGGTTTCAAATTTTGGCCGAGATTTTAATAAAAATGTCAGAATAAATTTCCACCGTTCCATACAAAACATAAACAAACATATTTTAAATCACGTCGCTACAAACAATACATATAATTATTTCCATATAAACGCTCAGAAGAGCTTTTTTATAGACAAAACAATTGTTATAAAAAATAAATGAATGAGGTATATATACTCGTATATATATATATATATATATATATATATATATATATATATATATATATATATAAAATTAAACAGTTAAGGATATGTTGAGTTACGGGAATCATTATTTTTCGGATTAATATGGAATGAATGGAGAATTGTTATCAAATTATGTAAAAGTCGTTTCTTTAAAATATTCTCAATGATTAAAAGAGAGATCTCAGAGATTAAAAATTGAAAGAGTTAATATATTAAAAAATCCCATTTTTAAGAATTAAACCCCCCTATTACTACAATGTTGATCATAGTAATAAGGGGTACTTTTTTAATGATCTTCTTTATTATTTATTTTATTTATTATCTATTGAAAATATTTCTTTAGAAATCCTATAAGAATATTCAGTATTAATATTCAAATTTTCCGTACAATATGTAATACTTCTATTATTTATTACACATCCACAATCAGATGCATTTAGTATATTATTTATTATTTTCCCATGGAGCTCTCAACTAATTATACATTATATAAAGAGTGGGCGTGTTCAACAATGACAGAACAAACATATTATTATCATCATCATCATCAACGCCATACTTTATTATAGAAACAATGCTACCAACAGATTGTATGATTAACAATAACACGGGTAGTGAGTTTGTTTGTTGACATTAGTGGGAATGTATACAAATTGGCTTTTTATTTTAATTAAAAACGATGTGATATTAATCATAGTGAATATAGCTGTGAAGTCAAATTAGCCGCGGGTTGACAAATAGACTTGGTTTCGCATAACGTCGGTCTCTTTATACGGAAGTCATATGTTTTTTTTATATATATGGAAATGCCGTTTCCTGTATCAAACGAGCCGAGTTCATGATTGCGAATTATTATAATACCATCCAAATGTTAATTGCTTGCCCCAGGATGATGGATTTTTTATGTATGATAAATAAAAGCGGTTGATTTCAATCATTGATAGTTTCGTTACGATTGCTAACCCCAAGGCGTAGACTCTTCTACAAGATCATTACAAAAAATCATCAATGCGAATGAATACTTTATTAAATACATAAATGGATAGTTTCAGACACTCTGATAACTAAAAGAAGTAGATTTTTTATTTATTTACGCTCTGAGGAGCTTTTTTTTATTTTAGAAAGGGTCATTTTTGAGAGGGTTTTTTATACACAACAACGTGTTAATTGTCTGTCGGTGATCTTAACTATTGTTAGTTACACAGGTCACCGACTTAATAATACAGTATTTACCTTACAATCCAGGAAATCAGAGTAAACCTGGATCAAGACGATCGATCGGGATTTTATTAATATTATTCCCGATCTCCCAGTCGAAATAACCGATCAAATCAATTTTAAAAATTCTTGACTTGAGTGGGATTCGAACCCATGATCACAGTATTTGTAGCCACGCTTCTTATCCCCTGAGCTATTACGCTGGATAGATAAAATATAATAAGCGGTAATTATAAATTGTTAAATAATAAAAGTGTGATTTGTTCTAAATAAAGCGTTGACATATGAAGTCGGGGTTGCCATATAGAAAAATAATAATTAATATAATTATTTTATTAGAATAAATACATACTTAAAACATCAAAACGGGTAATAAAATGAATTTAAAATAAAAAAAATTCAAAATATATTTTATAATAATTAAATAATGCATAATAAAATAAAGGTCTCAAAAAACAGTGTTTATTGGATATTAAAAATTGTAATATATAAGTGTCTTATGGAAACCGAATTTATTTTTTTTGTTTGCAAAAATTACTCTAAAAAACCAAGTAGAGAACATATTATATTTTTTACATATTTTAAATGGATGTGGTATATATTTTTTTTTTAAATAATTAATTAATAAACCTATTTCAGAGTTTGGGTCGTAATAATAAACTGCTGTTATTCCACATTGATCCGGAATTAAAATAGCTGGAATTGTATTTTTTTATTATAGTATATCGATGGGTCGGTGAACACTTGTTGTATGTCAACTTTTTTCGATAATTAGTAAATTTATTTACTTTATTTGTATATTTTTTTTAGACACAACAACGCGTTAATCAACTGTCTGTCGGTGATCTTAACTATTACTAGTTACAAAGGTCACCGACTTAATAATCAGTATTTACCTTACAATACAAGAAATCAGAGTAAACCTGGATCAAGACGATCGATCGAGGTTTTATGGATATCATTCCCGATAATCCAATTTACTTTAGCAGGATTTGAACCCACGTACAGTATTTATTGCCAAATAAAGATTTAAAGCTTTGTTCAGGAAAAATATTATCTTAAAAATACCCAAAAAAATGCTGTCTTCTTCAAATCGTTATTTTCAGATATACAACAAGTCTTGACTAACCCATATTATGGCCTATTTTTGGGATATGAATGTATTTTAATAATATACGAAAGCATACAAACCTAGTTGAACGTTTTCACAGGTAGTATAATAAAAAATGTATGATACTTCCTGCGAATTTATTATAAATAAATTCTAAAAAGAGTCATACATCACAAGAGGCATATCTATGACATAACCGGTCTTGCGGTGATTACCTCGTCTAATTAATTAAAATATACACGTATAAATATGTGACCGGTTCTGATTGGTGTCCCGGATTACCCGGTCATACTTGTGGGACGCGAACATCTGATTGCGAATTATTAGCCGTTGATTAGATCATTATTTCCATTTAAATAAAACAGTTAGACTGTGAGTCTTAAACACCCCCTTTTTATGTTTTTAGACTAACTTACGATACAAATTATATCGGTTCGAATAATGGTGAATATCGTATCTCATTGTTATGATCGTGATTTAGCTCAAATATAAATAAGAGGGTAAAAAATATAAGTGTGAATAAATCAAATACAAGAAAACCGCCTTCAGCGAACGCATAAATATGTTCCGATTACTTCGTCTTCCATTCTTGTCGGCAATTCATCATTCAATACCATTTTTGTGGAACATTGTTTCGTAATATTAAATTTGGATCATAAAATATATGAAAGCAGACTCAAATATGGAATAAATTAAAAAAAATGTGACTGAGAATTAAATGGGAAAATAAAAATGGAGAATTTAAAAAATATTGGTCATCAAAATTGTTTAAAAGCTTAATACATAATATAATTGAGAGGTTTAGAATCAAAATCTCGAATCCAAATCCCAGACCATTAAATGAATTAATGATATTTTTATAAATAAATATAACAAGTTAGGTTTAAGAAAATTCATACAAAAGTAGATTTGCTAGCTTTTGATCATCATATTTTCATATAGATTTTTTTTAAATTAACATATTACAAACTGGTATATGGGGTGAATTTAAACTAACTGAGAATATTGTAGGGGTAGGTGAGATTTGGGTGGCCATCTTAGAATCATCTGTTTCTGTGTCGCGTTTTTTTAAATTAAAAAAATCCATCGTGTATAAACAAATTATCATAAATAATATTATGATGGAGGAAATAGATAGTTTTTTGAATTTATTATTGATTATTCATTATTTATCCCAGATTTATGTACAACCCATTGTTGTCTGTTTGCCGTTATATTTCTCCATCTATTTTTTAACTGTAAACGCATTTAGTCAAATATATTTTAGTTATACGCTTGTCAATTATGTAACGATGGATGCGCTTGTCTTGTACTTTTTAATTTCATTTGTAAATGCCTCTAGTCATTTGTTAAATTTGTGAGAGAAACTCTAGAGCGTCTATCAAGATAATATATTTTTTTTAAAAAAAAGTAAAAATCTTCCTCATCAATCTCATGGGGAAGTACAACAAATAAAAACAACTTTTATTTTGTAATTGGATCGATGTCAAATTGAAATTGGTGGCTATTTTAAATTTACCGCTTGTTTTTTTTTTGGTGTTTTAGTCGCCTGCTGAAATAATACCGTGTATCGAATGTGATTTTATAGAGATCCGAAAATAGATTAATATTAAATATTCACAATCTGTTTGTAATCGAGGGTGTATTGAAATAGCATCGGCTATATTTTACCGTTGTTCTCGGAAATGTGTCTTTTATGGCGGAAAACGAGAAAGAATTCAGCATAATACGAAAAAAAATTAACAGCCTTTTGTCTAGTTTATAAATCGCCTCATTAATAGAATCAATTATTTTATTAAAATGAAATTCAACGCGCGGGCAAACATGAAACCTGAACACGACACACTTTTCTCGTAAATTGTCTGTTTATCGTCAATTTTAAACGGCGCATGCGTATTTTATTATTTAAATGGCACGTGTTTATAATAAACATGTTATAGTTTCACGTGTAACGAGAATATCAAGTCGCAAAAGACGGTCACGTAAAATGATTTATTGGTCTTCGATCCGTTACAAGAGAAAATCAATTGATCAATATTTATAACAATTTGCACATTGCAATGTAACCAAACAAATAATATTTATTACTAGGGTAATTTTAAGTGAAATTTTCAATTTGTTAATGTTTTTTTATCTTCTACTTGGTTTTTTTATAGGACGGTTATATTTGAGTATTAATTTCAATTTTGCTTTAAGGTAGTTTTGAAAATATTTTGAAATTAATTAATATTTTTAAATGCTCTGATTTGTTTTTAATACGAAGATAATAAGAATTTTTTATTAAAATTATTAATAAAATAATTTTGACAACATTCATCACAATATTTAAAAAGCGAGTCTCCCGATAAATACTGTTTTTGGAGAATTGTCATTTATTATGCATTATCAAATATCTCTAATATTATTTTGAAATTAATTTAATATTATTATCATTTAAATACCCGTTTCGAGATTTTAGATATGTATTAATTGTAGTAAAATAGTTATATGAAATATTATTTTTCCATCTGGTAACACTGATGGTTGAGAGATCCGCACATACACGCATCTTAGACAATTATATATATTATGATTCATACAGCAAGATTTTGTTCAATTTTAATAAATATTTCATATTTGGTTTTAATACTGAATCAAAAATAGAAAATACCATACCCCATTAAATTATTTTTTTATAAATATTACTAGAAATGGGTACAATATACAACTTAAATAAATAATAAAGATAGCAACAGAACTAGAATTTCCATAAAACTGAAAAAAAATCTGTTTTTTAATGTGTTTTCTTTAATCAACTATCCGAAATGTCATTTATATTGAACTAATTATTAAATATAATAATTTTGCGCCCTTAAATTAAACAATAACACGTTTTATAATCATTAAACCCACTTAATAACACAAGAATAACACAAGAAAAATAGCACAAGAATAAAAAATTTCAAGAGAGTTTAAAAATATTATCTCGATATAGAAATGTATTAAAAGGTGTATTTTTATGCGACATGTGTGCTTATTTCAATTGCTTTATAATAAATATATGTATGTGTGCATATTTTATAAAAAGGTTAGACTTCAGCTGTTTTTTTCGCTAAAGTCTTAAATTAAAATTTCAATTCTTAGTAAATGAACGTAAAAGTCGATTGTGATATTTTGTATATTATGGATGCAAGATTCAATTATGAATAATACTAAAATTATTTCAACGAGAGCTTCACTTTACAATTAAATGCAATAATAATTTAATTATGTGTAATTTTTATTAACAATAAATAACCTCGATAACAATAAAATGTGATTTTTTCATACAAGTAAGGGCATAAAATAATTGTCACATAAAATTTATTACTTTGCGAGTGTTTCTCAGTTATTTTCACACCTGTTTGCGGTAAACCAGACAACAATAGACTTGAATAATTAATATTTCGAATCCCTCCAGTGACAATACAGTGGTTATTATAAATTAACTCTCTTATTTCTCGCCATTTCACAACGGTATATTAAAATTGAAATTTGTAAAGAGTATTTTAATCTTTAATTTATTTCAAATAGATATAATCATCAAGACAAGACAAGACACTCAATATTTGCATTTTTTTGATTATTTACAAAATATAAGTACATTTAATTACCTACCTTAAGAATATCCACTTGTTAGATATAAAAAAGTTACAACTATTTGACCCGTTTTTTTAGTAAATTTTATTATATTTTCAGTGTTTGGTGTATTTTTTAAATTGAGTTATTTTTGAATAATTCAATTAATTTTTAAACCAAAAATATACAGTTTAAATATGTCTCCTCTAAAAACCCAGCTTAAATATCAGTAAATAATTGGCTTTTAAATATATTAATCTTTGTAATATTTTTATTGAAATTTAGGGCATAGATTAAATAAATTAACGTATTTATATTTAAAAAATCTATGTAAAATGTGAATAACCTTTTAGCTATTTTTTATTCAAATAAAATTTAATGTTATTAATGTTAATAAGTATTAGTTTGAAGGGCCTTTTTAAATAAAATTAAAACTTCATGAGTGTGCGTGTGTAGAGAAATTATAAAATTTTAGACATTAAACGGTTGTGATTAATGATATTGTAGCAAAATATGATGAGTAAAACATTTACATTTACTTGTATATTATATTTGTTTCGATCAAATCTTAAAACGTGTGAAATTACAGTTAAAAATAGTGTTTTTTATCATAGCATAAAATCGTCGCACGTTGACATGGGAATGTGCAAAAAAATGATGTTAATTGCACTTTTCTACATTAAAAGCACGGTTTTTAAGTGTGTTAATCTTGTCGTGATATCCATCAAAGGTTTTTATGGCATTTTAACGTGTGAAAATGGATTAATTTTCAATAAAAGAGATGATATATGCCGGCGCGTGTATTCCCACGTGGAATGTATGACTTCCTTCACCAGCACTTACTTCCAAGTACTGAATTATCCCACAAATATCATGAGAAAACACATTCTAACAATGTAATTCATATGTGAAGTGGTTCCAGTCTCGAATCAGTAGCTAAAATTAATACGATGTCTTCGAAAATATTAAATAAATTCAAATTAAGCATTATTATCATGATGCTCAATTACAAATTACTGTGTTTGTGGGATTTTTATATTAAAAATTAAACAATCATTTGAGGCACTCAGAATCTAAACTATCCAAATCGAATTTTAATTATTTCGATTCGATGAGAACTGGAGTTGGGAGCTTTTGGCTCTGTGCCTCTCATTTATTTTAATATGTTACTTTAACTAGATATTATTTGGTAACCAAAAATATGTCACAATACATCTAACAATCCTGTAAAAGATGATAGATCGTTTTTAGTCACAATTTATAAAACATGCTTGTTTGAATTTATTTGACTCCAAATGTTGGCGATATATTTATCTATTAAATAATTAACCATATCATAACTCTTGTTTATACTTAAAATCGGATATTGCAACAATATTACAAATCAAATATTATTATTGACATTATTATTACAACAAACGAATTTTTTCACTAATAATATCTGTAGCTTAAATGGTTTATTTAATTGTTAGCTTTAAAATATTTATTATAAACTGTTTAATATATACACATGTATAATAATTTCACCATATAAAAATATGTAATAATGGAAGAATATAGTAAAGCAGTTTTAATTAATTCATTATAATTATTTAATATTGTGTGTTGGGTAAATACCCGAATTTCCCTTTCATATGTATGTCAGTATATGTTTGTAAAACACGCAATTATATTTATTTTAATACACGCAATCACGATCTGTACTATTTATAAATTTGTGGTTTAGAGGATGTTTTTTTTAATGCTTAAATATCTTTCAGATTCAAGTTGGATTCGACAAAGAGATGCGAAGAACTAGGATAAAAATGGCGGACCGAGGTCCTTTTTTTTCATTCACAAGACATTTGCCCACAACCTGCATCGCCTTTTTAGTATTTACGGTAAGTGATTTCACATTAATCTTGAAAAATTTGGAATAAGCGTGAAAAGAATGCATTTTAATGACAAAATCAGGTATCGATTATGAAGAGTAAAGCGTGAGAACAATGGCGTGATGATGAATATATTAGTACCGTGGGTAAAAGAAAGAATATTATTAGCAAGATATTACACGATTTTCGGTAACGGTGGTAATATTCACTCACACGTGTAATCACACGTGTCGTACAACGGCTTTTTCTTCAACAAAATTGAAATAAAAGCTGTAATTATTTTTGAAAAAAATATGTGAGAGTATCCAACACCCATTTAATAATTATTGCAATTGATATTATATTTAAAAATGCTACTTAAAACCTGTTGACTTCAAGTGGGGATAATTAGATAGCGAGGGAATATCATTCATATGAAATATCTGTTCTTATTACCTGTTCTTATTATTAAAGTCTCGATAATCCGACATTTATGATGTGATTTCATGACCGCTAATTCTACTGAATTGACTACGCGCAATCTAGACCGTAGCTACAGTGTCATTGTGAAATAACTAACACATAAACTAAAAAATTTAATAATATATAAAATACTTTAACTAACACTTTCTTTAATCATTTTATAGACCCTCCTCATAAATTAAAAAAAACAAATAAACAGTTTAAGGATATGTTAAGCTACGGGAATTATTATTATTTCATAATATGTATGAATGCAGGATTAATTTAATATCAGTTATTAAAATATGTGAAATCAATCCTCTTAAAATATTTTCAATAATTAAAAGTCTTCCTATTATGGTTAAACTATGTGTTTATATTTGAATAAGTTAAGATAAAATAAAATCCTTTTTAAAACTTAAAATGAATATTTACAGATAGTAGGAAAACATTTTTTTCCTTTTAAATACATTTAAAAATTAAATCCTGTTTTTAAAAAACTTGTTGATACATAATTTACGAACAGTAATGGGTATAAATCGTTTAGTTATACAATTTACTCGATTCATTTTGAGATTAATTCATTAATACTACTATTTATTTGAATTCGAGTTTACTTCTTTGTTTTAAAACATTAAAAATTCCCAGAAGACAAACAGAAATCTTGCCAACGGTCACGATGACATCTTACTAAAGCAACGGTCATGGAATGAATGCAGGATTATTATAAAACATGTGAAATTAGTTCCCATAAAATGTTCTCAATGATTCTAAAAGCCTAAAGAGGTTAATGTTTGAAAAAATTAAGATATTTAGGTTAGATCTAAAAAAGTTATCAATCAAAATTATTAATTGATACTACCATTCATTTGAATTCAAGTTACCTTTTTGTTTTGAAACATTAAAAATTCCCAGAAAGAGAAACAGAAATCTTACCAATGATCATGATTCATCACAACGCAGAACTAAAATATCATATATTTTTATTTATTGTGTTAGACTATCGAATTTACCTGTAACTGTTTTATAGGCACCTACAGATCAACTCAGCCCGACTTAATTACCGCCTCAATACTCTCCTTAAAGTATAGGAAATCAGAGTAAACCTTGCGATCGATCTGGATATTATTGATATCCCAGTCACAATAGTTGATCAAATATGTTTTTATTTAATCGGGTTAGATGTTTGTCTATAAGCATAAGAAAGTAATTACAGCATATTAATAATATATAGTATATTTTTTGTTTTTGATGATATTATATAAAATGTGTGAGGTAGTTTGTAGTGAGGGTGTAGTTGATATAATAGGCACTGTTGCTTTTACCGTGTAATGCATCTTGCTAACACGGTGCCCCACCAATACATGACACTATTCACCTACATTCAACCATTCATTATTACTACTATCATCACATCATATATATATATATATATATATATATATATATATATATATATATATATATATATATATATCTATATATATATAATTTGAGTACCGCAACAGACAGGGTCTACTAATGACATATAACAGTGATATAAAGAAATGAGCAGTGATGTGCCAAGCTCAAACGAATATTATAGTTTTCTATTTTCATATGAAGAAATTCTTATTCTAAGGAATCTAAGGTGTTCTAGTGTTAAGTAGTAATCCGTACATATAACATAAACACACCTGAGACACACACACACACACACACACACACACACACACACACACACACACACACACACACACACACATATATATATATATATATATATATGTATATTATTTATAACATTTTAATAATAAGTCGTTTTACTTGAAACAATTTAATGATTGATAAATTGCGTTTGTGGTTATGGAATTGAAAGCCTCAATTTTTCCCATGCATATTTTATTTGATATATGATTGAAAATATTATGTTAAAATTAAATAATAGTTTGGATTTATTGATGTAATGTAAAAGAAAATAGTTTAAATTCTATTTAGCAAATATCATACTTTATCAATTCATTCGAACGCAAAAAATATACTCAAGTTAGGAAAGGTTTCATAAAATCAATGTTGACAAATACATATAATTTTTTTTTAAATATGTAGTTTTAAGTCTTTCAGGTTGAATCAGTTTTTTTTATCTCTCTTGTGAAATTTGGCAAAATGGACTCAACACAGTCTGCAAAGAAACCTGACGATATTTATATTTTAATAAAATAATTACATCATTAATAATTAATATGTATGTATAAGAAAATAGTTTATTTAGAAATTGAGAGATTTTTTAGAATACATATCGAGGGTCTACTGCTAAAATGCAAGTAATAAAAAACATATACAAATGCATCCCTAACTCAAAATCATCCAAATATATATGACTTAATGCAATTAATTTTTTTTTTTTCGAAAAAACATAAATAAATGTATCCCTATCTCAAAATCGTCAATTAAATATATATATATATATATATATATATATATATATATATATATATATATATATATATATATATATATATATATATATATATATATATATATATATATAATAAAAATTTGGCTATTTTTAAGTAACTAGGCTAAAGCAAACTATTATATACTAGGGTAGTTTTAATTGAAATAGATAGATAATAATATAATATCTTATGAATTAGACATGGGTGTACAGAATAAAGATTAATTGAACCAACATTTATGTGACATTAGAGATAATTAATATTAAATAATAAAAAGTATGGGAAAGCAAAAAAAAAACAATTGCTTAAACTCAAATGTCTGTTGTATTTTGTATGGCAAACTGTGCCGTTATTCCACAATGACAAAATTATAATTAGTCTACATTAAAAGGGATGTTAAACATATCGATTTATAAAATAGTACCGTTAAAGAATAACTGAATAACAAACTATTTCATATATATTGAAAGCATCTTAATTATCGGTACATTATCTCTTTGTACAACTCATTACGCATTCTTGCGTGTCTTTGTAATAGAAATTATCAAGATTCAATAGGAAACTGTGTCGTCAAGAATAATAAAAAAAAAAATCAATTCGTCGTCTCTGAATAAAATTGTATAAAAAATGTCAGCTTCAAAATGATGATAATATAATTGAAGGTCTATGCTTTTCAATTATATACCTCTTGTTATACATTAAGATACAATTCATTTTTTTAAATAATCATACGACTGCTCTATTATTAAATACACATTAGTTATAATGCGTGCTAGTCAAATAAATAATTTGTTTGGGTTTGAATTGATTTACTAATATATTTCAAAACTATTCATTATTTTATCAATAAATTAATTTATTATGAAACATTGTATAAGAATAATTGATTATTTGAGGCACTCGTGCTATTTTTCAAATATTGGTTATAACTAGAGATGTGCCAAAGTCGAACAAATATTATAGTATTACACTCATAATGTAAGAAAAAGATGGACTCATACAAAAAAAAACCTATTGGGTGGATACACGGAAGAGATTGGTCTAATAATATAATATTCGTTTGACTTTGGCACATCTCTAGTTATAACCAATATTTGAAAAAGATCCTTAATGCTTTAAATAATTAGTCATTCTTATACAATGTTTCATATTAAATTCATTTATAATGAAATTACAAATAGTATCGAAATATATTATTAAATTAATTCAAACCTGAGCAAAATTTCAAATAAAACAAAGTTCTAACGGATTCTCTTAAACCCGATTTGTAATATTTAATTTTTAAAATATCGTAAATGGATCTAGTTTTCATTCATGTCCATTTTATAAAATGATTATTCCAAAAAAGATGTAAGTTTTTTGTGCTTTACTCAATTTGATTTGAACTGTATTTGGGGGTTTTTGACATTGAGATTATTATCTGCTTAACATATCTTATATATTTTGAAATTATTAGCCACTTTAAATTTCAATAGAAATGATCATTGTCAAAAGCATCAGAAATATCTGAAAATTTAACATTGTCATTAAAAAAACAATTATATTTAATAGTTCATATCAATTACTTATATACAGGGTGGACTTGAATTAACAGAGAATATTTTGGAGGTGGTAAGTCCACCCCTATATATTGACATGAAAATAAAAACATAAATAATTAAATTAACTCTCTACTTAATTTAGAAACTGATTTTATGTTTTAAAAATAAAATGTAAATTTCTAATAACCCACTCAACTCCAATTTTTTACCCAAACAAATTGTTATTTAGTTTTTAAGCATTGTATTTTGTTTTCTGTTGTTATTATTTATTAATCTTCATATTTTTAAATGGGTTTTTATTTTTTTCCGTGATTTCTATAATTTAATACTATTACTCATGTCAAATTTAAATAAAACATTCATGAGAATCTAATATGAATTATATATTTATTTATTTATTTACGCTCCGAGGAGCTCTTTTATTTTAGAAAGGGTCTTTTTGAGAGGGTTTTTTTTATACACAACAACGTGTTAATTAATTGTCTGTCGGTGATCTTAACTATTACTAGTTACACAGGTCACAGACTTAATAATCAGTATTTACCTTACAATACAGGGAATCAGAGTAAACCTGGATCGAGAAGATCGATGGGATTTAATTAATATTATTCCCGATCTCCCAGTCGTAATAACCGATCAAATCATTTTTTTTATTTGAACCCACGGTATTTGTAGCCACGCTTCTTATCCCCTGAGCTATTGTGCTGGTTAATATTATATATTATATGGTTATAGGTAAAAAGATTTATATACTAGATTAATAATGCCCACAATGTTCCCTAATTTGGAGGAAATATTCGTCTCATATCAGATCCGGAAATATTTTTTTCATCTCATACGTAATAGTTGATTTGATAAAGAGGCAGGTGATTTATTGTATGATATATTTTATATGTTGAGTTAGTAACGATCAATCATTTGATTTGACAGTTGACTTAACCACAATGAATATCTCAGCATGAACCTGTCCATACAATAACACCGTATTGTATTAACATCATCATCATTTTACTCCTTTGTTGATGTTTACATATTGGCAAAACAGTTTATATGGAGATGACTTTGCGACTTTCCTATCAATAGAATTGTACGAACAAATGCCTTAGATGAATTGCCACTATAAAAAAATATTGTATGGCGATAGCGGCTCTTAAAATTATATATTAGGTATTATGGCTTTGATTGGTGTTTTATATATTGTTATATTTAGTCCTTCAGTACTGATAAAACATTAAAAAAATGGACACAAAACTTTATTAAAAAATATACTGTTTAATAATTTAAAGTGGAGAAAAAAATTGTATAATTATTATTTATCAAATATTATAATTCCTATCTCAATGTACGCATTTGAATACAATACATAAACCTAACTCCATTTTATACAAGTTTCATAGATTAATTTTTAAAAAAATATTAGGTAAACATAATATGACTTTTAAAAGTCAAGTTGAATCAGTTGTTTTGTCTCTTCTTGTAAAATTTGGGAAAATGGACTTAGGCAGTCTGCAAAGAAAGCCGACGATAAATAGCAAAAAAAAAAAAAAATTATTGAAATCAAGTGTATTCGGGATTATTTAATAAACATTCCATCATCAATTTTAAAAACAATAGTCCTTATACTTTTATTTAAAAAAAATAATTCAGATCATATATTTACCCATTTAAATAAAAATAAACGTATACCTACTAAACCATAGATAATAAAAGAGTCAGTATAGAAATTACTTCATATTAAATAAAATTCTTTTGTAGCTTAAAAACATCACTAACAAGTTTTTTTAAATATATGTTTTTGTGAACAACAACCCCAAAACTACTCAGCAGCTAATTTATAAATCAAAATATGCATTTTTCATAATAATACTAATGTTCATATTTAATAGATTTTCATATAACAAATATTGAATGGAAAATGTTGGTTGATACAAAAGCTCGTTTATGTCAACGCCTCCATTGTTTGTTGAATTTTATGTTTGTCAGGTTTTACATTCAAACTTCCGCATTTTGAATTTTATGAAATGTGATGACATTTCTATACATTCACTGCTTATTTTTACTCCATCTTACTCCCATTTAAATAAATATTTAAAAAATATTATATTTATTAAAAATAATTAATATTTTTTTAATGTTTTTAAAATACATGAGAAGGTACTATTGCCTTGTCCATGTTGTTTATACAGACTAGTTCAAATTAATCATTATAGACAGATTAATAAATTACGTATAAGGTCCATAAATTACAATTAAAAGTGTGTACTTCAAACGTTGCCGTTATTTAGTTTATTTTTTTTTTTAATTTCACCGGAATTTGAATAATGATATCATTGTGAATTAAAAAAAATATTTATTCCTAAATTATAAGTTCAGAATCAAAAGCTCCTAATTGGAATTGTAATTTTTCCAATATTGTTTTAAACATATGTAGGTTGTAATAAATATTAGTCTCGATAATCCGACACATAATAAATGGGATCTTCAATTTTCGGATTAGGAACTAAGGATGAAATGAGGAAAAAAAAATCATTTATATTATTACTTTGCCATCATTTACTGGAAATAAATATTAGTAATCCCATGACTTAAAATTGTACAAGTACACAAATAACATCTGCTATATTTCAACGTGAATTTTATTCTGTACAGTTAATCTTCTTCACACATATTAATCCATTTCTGAATAG
>JAGTTH010006724.1:0-41919 GCA_022606485.1 Agraylea sexmaculata | reverse complement strand
TCTGGCAGTTTTTCAATCCCTTTTTTATAGAAGTCGGGTGGTTTTGATGTGAAATAGGAATTTAAAAAGTTTTCGACCTCATTCATATTGTAAAATTTTTTTTCACTCAATGAATGTTCCAATGATCTAAACAAATAATAATCCGAAGGTGTGAGGTCTGGCGAGTACGGAGGATGAATTAAAACTTCGAAATTTAATTCGGAAATTTTTTGGCGTGTTATTTCAGCTTTATGTGGGCGCGCGTTGTCGTGTAGCATAATCACTCCTTTTCGATTGACCAAATGAGGTTTTTACCACAATAAAAATACTTCACTTACTATTATGCTTTGTCGTTTAATAAAATTTAAAATTTTGATTTAATGATAATAATTCCCAAAAAAATGTTAAAGGAGTAATATTTCCATAGTACAGAATTAATTCAATAGAAAATATTTGTAGTGAATATAATATTTAATATAAGTTCACACATAAAAATGTAATATTTATGTATCGAAATTCCCTCTTTTAAGCACATATATACAGAGATAAAATTAAAAAAAAAATGTTTTGATGATATCAGTTAAGAATACACACGTGTGAGGAGATGAAGAAGGTACACGTGGCATACTCTCGGGTTACCTGAAGGATTAGCTAACAAAGGACAAACAACAAAGACCATAGCGAAAATATACTGTAATATTCGAAACACGACACTGAAAATATATTCTTTATGTACTGAAATGCACCGTAGCTATGAGTAAACATAAAATATCACTCACACCGTAAACATAATGGCCTCGTATACAGATTAGATGGGACATTGCCAACAGATAAAAGCAAATAGCATTTCTATTCCATCCCATATCAGTAACAAACTTCCACAATGCAAAAAATTACTCGGAAGGGAAATGAGTAATGAATCTTCTACACAATATGAGAAACTTGGCAACAAATTGTATTTTTTTGTTGATAATGTGCATTTCTTTTAACTTGTAATGTTCACTTCAAAATAATCTTGATTTCGTATGATAATGAGTGCTGTAATTAAAATAATTGAGCATTCATCGTGTCTTATTTCAAAGGCAAATGTCATCCAGCTTCTAGTTTTACTACTTAATTATGGTAATTGCCATGTATGTTCTACGACATTATGATAATACAAGATTGCTCTGCATAATAAATTTTTTAAATATGATCATTGTGAAAACATTGAGTTTTCGACGGAGAAATGTCTAAAAATTGCATAACTTGATGGAAATCTTTCGCTCTGAAGCTCCATGATTCCTCGAGGTATTCCCAGAGTATATCGCATTTTAATATGAAAATAGCATTGGGGTGATGAATAAATAAGTATAAAAAATGAATAGTTATTATGATAATATAAAGGAAATATATTATATAATTGGTAGTTCTCTAAATAAATTCCGCCTTCTTAAGTATAATCAAATATCTATCATTTTTAATTTGAATTAATGTGGCCATATGCGTTCAGCTAAAGTCTAGGGTGTCGTAGTTCGTCGAACTACCCTCATAACTCATCGTAGCTCCGACACGTAAAGGTAGAAAATTACATTTTTCTTACAATTCAACTAGATTCTTGTTAAAGTTGGATCGTTTATTTTATTTATATTTAAAATTTTAAATATAAAATCATGTACCTACTCTTATTGTCTGAGAACAATGTTAAAATAAATGGTAGAAGTATACAAATCTACTTAAAATATTTTTTTTTATTATTAAGAACAGATTATGTTAAGATTGATGAACAGTAAACTTTTAGTAGAAATCGATCAAGATGGGGAAATAAATGTGGTTAGGTTTTTTAGTTTATGTCCGAGGTTGTAATTTATGACCGCAGTTTAGTGAATATGGCGGGATCGTCACACCCTAATGTTCGATAGGGTGGATGGCCTATTAGTAGAAAGAGGCGGTCAACCCTGTCTCTTCCTACACCCTCTGTAGCTTAAAGCCTCCAAAATAAGATATATTGTATGGAGAGAAAGCAGACAGAAGCACTCTCCCGCCGTTTTATTGACTATCCGTAGATCTTTTAATATACATCGAGCACTGAAATCATTACACTTATTCATCTGCTGAGGATTAACCCTTATTCTATTACTCGCATAATCGTAACAAATTCCTTTGAGAATAATTTATAGGAACAACAGAAGTCTTTTAATACCGTATTAAGTATTTTACGCATAATTACTATTTCAGTAATCCATAGAATAAAGTAATATCTGTAATAAAAATATTTTTCATTATTATCATTGATTATGTTTCAAGCCTAATATACTATTTTTATTCATTAATTACTATGATTTTATCTTTAAGTAATCACACAATATTTTTTTTTAAATATACACGCAATAAACATTATTCATTCCAATTATACAGGTTGGACTTAACTGAGAATATTTTAGGGGATGGTAGGGTATCGCAAAAATAAGTAATTAATCAAGTATTTAACAGACACAAAACACATTCCACTACTATGTACTTCACAGAAACATCTGATTCCAAGATGGTGGCCCAAACTCTATTCCAAAAGCACGAAATATTGTCATTTTTTCAAAAATATTATTGCGATAACCTACCACCCCTTAAAATATTCTCAGTTATTTCAAGTCTATCCTGTATATTATAAAACGTGATATTTTTCGTCATGTTGTACCTTTAAAATAATCCTTTATTTAATACAATCTTTGATAATTTAATAAGAAATGTAACAGCCTTAATATTTATTCTAAAGGATACTTACATTATAATCATTCTTTGGGATGTAATTATATTTTTTTAAATAAAAATTAAAAGCATCTTAATTTTTATTTAAGTAGATCCATTAAAGGCTCCTTAAGTTTAAAAAAGACCCTTTCCACAACTATGATTAAAATCTTACTCAAACACACATTGATTTCTTAACTCAATGGTGGTAAACACTTGGTGGTGAATAAATAATACAATTCATGTATAATTTATTCACAATATGTAAACTCGTGTAGTTCATCGGAACAGAAAATTTGTATTTAAATTGAATAATTTATATTTCAGAAGAAAATTTCTTTTGGCAAGCAGCCTTATTTATCCTCAGGTTAAATTCATCTTTATCGCGGAGTTGGAAGCGCAGCTTCACGTTAACGTTATAAAAGAGAGGAGATTGGCCACGGAACAAAATGTAAACAACCTAATTACCTCGTTATGTTCAAATTCTAAATTCTGACGCGAATATGCTTATGATAATATAGTATTTTCATTCTTAGAGCAGTAAACCTTGCATTTCCTCAGAATGAAGCCGCAGATGTCTTTTATATTTTTAATTAAAAGTATACCGATCGCATAATTATACAGCATATCTTTCAATGGACTTAAAATATTTTTAATGTTATGTTATATAAATGGTATCAGATTCGGACCATTAATAAAAAAGTCAATATACTTAAAAAAATCAATCTCGTAAATTTTTTAATGATTTTTGTATCAAGAATTATTATATATTTCTAATAATCTTATATTTGGATGTCATTCCTTTTTACATTCTTATGAGAGTATTAGTTTTCTTGAACAAAAGGCAATAATAGGAATGTGATATTTGGTCCATTGTTATGATTTCTCGTTTTTCATGCCTCTTAATCGTTGTTGATTGAACAAACTCGAATGTCATTTTCTGGTCGTTTTCGAGCTCAAAGTCTTTTCTTCTCATCACGATCAAATATTGTATTGTTTGAACAGATGTAATTTTGAAGCGAGTTTACAAAACAATGAGAATCATGTTCTTTATTTCTATTCACATAATTCTATTCACATAAAATAAATTTTATCCACATATAATACTACATTTCTAAATCGAAAATTGATTTTTCTTATTTTTTTTGAGGGAAATCGTGGTTCTTATTTCGACATGCCTAATTAGTTTGATTGAGAAGCCTAAAATTCTTTTGCGATAGGAAAAGGTCGCGAATTGAAAGCCTCGTCCTTGACTCTTACACTCATAATTTCCTTGAATTTTAGATCACTTCTAACATCAAACACATATATATATGTATGTGGTTAGTATAAAACCAAACGAAGCGGAAATTGTGAAAATATAATATTTGAAGTGAAAATAAAACGGTTCTCGGTACTGAAATAATATCATTCATCATACTCGGAAGCTTTTCGACAAAATAAATATATTGTTCATATGGAATTAAGTTTGTGGATTGACATAGGCATCGGGTGACAGCAGTTTTTTTATGTTATGATGTAATATGCTGTCAATGGCTCAAGACAATAAGATAAATATTACAACCCAAAATCACATAGGATATTTAACGATTTATCTTCTGGGTTAATGGAAAAGAATGAAAGTTGCAAATGAGAGGCAAAATTTCATACCGGTCGGCATCGGAACAAAGGCGTCGACTCATTTTATCTCAAGAACAAGAAAATACTGCACAACTTCACAGAGAAAGAACATTTCCGAGATGTTCTATTGTTATTAACAAGAAAACAAAAGAGAAATAATTCTGCTTACACAACAGGAAGACTAATCTTCAATGTAAATACAGTATCCGCTCTTTTTTTAAATATGCGTAAACGTAAAAAAGGGGGGCTTAAATTCGGGGGGGGGGGGAATTCTGTAGAAGAATAAAAAATATGTAGCAGCTTTTTGCTTTTCATACAATCCGCTTTTCTATTATTAATAATGGCTCTTCATGCTTTAATTGAAGGACGGCGATCAATGAAATGTCGAAAAATATTATATTTCCATTACTCAGTGAGCAAGCACACTTATATAAATCCCTCAATCAAATTGAGACAGGATAGAAAATAGATTGCTTGGATTCCTCGTTCAATACTTTTGTGTTTTCACAGGTGAAAAAAAGTATAGACAACATCGAAGTAAAGTTAAAGAACAATATATTGTGTGTCTCGTCACTTGGCAAGGGGATAATTTTTCAATTTCGTGGAAAACCTTCGATGAAATACGTTTTTATGCCTAGACTCATATTTTTTGTATAAATATACCATTAAATCATGTTGTTTTTTTCACTAGCGGTGAATTTTAAACTCTCGTATACGATTCGACGACCGAACATCATACATAACAATGAAGCCATTATTTGTTCCTCTTTATCTTTTATTCAGAATCACATAAAATATTTACAAACTGATAATTTTTTTTTTAATTATATTAAAATTTCCATTTAGTTAAGTAATAGTGCATGGGATTCCTGAGTGCATACTTTAATTAGTATCCAATAACCTCGTCCCTTTTCATATTACATGTGCCGTCGACCATTTCCCTACAAATAGGTCACGATATATTAGGGGTACCGGAAAGTAATCCATTATTTTGCATGCCTCATTTGAGATCACTCTGTCTCTGGACACCGTACAGTTAACATCCTCGTAAGTTTTTTTTTCGATGGTATTGTTTCTTGGCTTTATTTTTTTGCACCATAAATATTTTTAATTGTTAGGAGTACAATGAGCAAGCCTGAAGCAACAGAGCAACACATACGTCACTGCATGCTCCTTTTTCGATGAAGGCTGGAATGCGACACAGACCGCCAAAAAACTCATTGAACTTTATGGCGCGAAAATAACACCTAACAGATGTCAGTTTTGGTTCCGGCGATTTAAATCGGGCAATAGAAGCTTGGAGGATGAACCGAGATCAGGACGACCATCGAATTTCGACGACGACGTGCTGAAGACCATGGTGGAATCCGATCCTCGTCAAAGTATCGAAGAACTATCACAAAAACTCAATGTTCCGTGGTCCACAGTACAAGAACATTTAAAGAAAATCGGTAAAGTTAGCAGAATGGGAATTTGGATTCCTCATGCGCTGTCCGAAGACAACAAAAATGCACGCATGGACGCGTGCATTTCTTTATTAACTAGACATCATACTCGACCATTTTTGAGTCAAATTGTGACTAGTGACGAGAAATGGATTGTCTATGACAATATAAAACGAAAAAAACAATGGCTTTTAAAGAACAATGTACCTGTTCCGACCCCTAAGCCTGGTCTCACTCTTCGCAAGGTTTTATTGTGTGTTTGGTGGGATATTCAAGGAATTGTCCATTATGAACTGTTAAGACCAGGCAATACTGTAACTGCGGCAGTTTATTGTGAACAACTTGAAAGATTAAATGAAAAATTAAAAGTGAAACGTCCTCATTTGGTCAATCGAAAAGGAGTGATTATGCTACACGACAACGCGCGCCCACATAAAGCTGAAATAACACGCCAAAAAATTTCCGAATTAAATTTCGAAGTTTTAATTCATCCTCCGTACTCGCCAGACCTCGCACCTTCGGATTATTATTTGTTTAGATCATTGGAACATTCATTGAGTGAAAAAAAATTTTACAATATGAATGAGGTCGAAAACTTTTTAAATTCCTATTTCACATCAAAACCACCCGACTTCTATAAAAAAGGGATTGAAAAACTGCCAGAAAGATGGCAGATAGTTGTAAATAATAATGGCGATTATATTTTATAATTTGTATATCTATGTAAAAATTATTCAATAAATTTGTTACAAACTTGTAAAAAATGGATTACTTTCCGGTACCCCTAATAATAATAGGCACTCAGTATAAAAAGGTCACAAGTCCAGTTTTATATTCTTGGTTCTCTTGAATTTAAGTTTTATAATTTTATAATCAAATTAAGATAAATTCATCCAATTGTCCTTCATGTTGATTTTATAAAACGAAGATGCTTTTGGTTCTTAGACCTTCATATTATATTTATTTAACCCACTCTAATGACTCATTATTACTCGTAGACATAATACGAAATATCTAATATTGATATTATCATATAATATATTATTAGAGGAATAAATTATATAATATTTTCAACAATATAATATATTTAAATTATATAAACTGCTAATAAGACAAGTGCTAATGTCAGAAAACAGGACCTAAGGAATACATTTTGTAGTGTATTTTATTAGTATCTTATTTACCTTATACATTATACTCTAATGTATGAAAAAAAATGTAATTACATTTTGTAAAAAAATCAATAAAAACACTAAACCAATTTACTGGAACACTAGTCTATGAGAGAATTTTTTTTGTCGTGTAAGGGTGCAGTTGTAGATACAAAAAGTTGATTGGTAAAGGTTCATGTTCAGGTTTTATGGGAGGCTTTAATTGAAGAACCATATCCCGGATGTCCCGGTTTTCATTAGATTAGGTGTAGATCTTTCTACTCGAGCATTTGTGGTGATGACCCCACTAATGACTTCACCAACACACCTTGACTAATTTAATCACTTAAGCATTATTAAACCACCACAAAAACCACCCCATTCAACGAATCCGAGGACATAATTTTCAGGCCATTTCGCAGATAACAAAGTATATACACATTTTCCAATTCCATTAACATACAGAAAATACTGAACCAGTTTTTTCTTCTTTGAGTTATCGCCTCAAAACATAAATTTTTAGCGGTATTTTTTTGTATTTAAATTTATACACTCTTGAGTAATTTTGAATATTAAATTTTCAGTGGTAACTTACTGATTCGACAATGGATAAAATAGAGTCAAGGATCATATTATGACAATATCCGTCTTCAGATATATATTTAAATAAAATGTACAAATATTATCTTATAGATTATACACTCGATGTTCAAATATGATTAATTACAAATGAAGAGAGTTCTCCCATTCTTCGTGATTATTCTGTCATACTTGAATTTTTTTATTCATATGAAACAGGAAGAAAATTACACAAATCGATGTGTTTCCTCCAAATAAAACACAACAGCCTGATTTTTGAAAAAAAAATCGGAATTCATTGTGTTACAAACATGTAAAGATTATTAATGAGTTTGTTAATATTACTAATTTATCACTTATCAAAAATCATTACTTTGTGTCAGCTTACATACAATTACTCTCAAAAACCTCAATCTGATTACATGGTGATTTTTGTATGTCATGGATAGTCTCATTTAAATAAAATATAGCTGTAATTAGTTCATTTCGCAGATTGAAATCGTACAAACAGAATCCCAATTATCCATCATGGAGGATTTTCTCAGTGTAAATATTTAACTGAAATTTCCACGAAGATGTTTTATTCGCGTAGCATATTATAAATGACAAAAGGCTTAGCGCTCGAGAAATATCAATATTTACATTAGGTTGGACCGTCTCATTTCGGAAATTAACAAAGATAATCAGGGTATGGGGTATACCCTAACCGTTTTTCTGTCGCCAAATGAGATGGTGAAAATCAGGTCTGTAGTTATTCAAGAGTACGTGACTTGGCCGCCATTCACCTTGTACAAATGTAAGGAAAACGTGTCTGGACTTCCTTCACTCTCCACTCTTTTCCACCGTGTCCTTAATTCGATTCTTACGACGAGAAAGTGTCTCACTTTCTACACGAAAATATGACAAATCACCAAAGAGGGAAAAATAACTCACATTTACACTTAAAATACGATGACGTATGAATACATAATGCACTCAATTTTTGATATATATATAAAACTGAAATACAATTTTTGAAAAGTCTACTTATTTGTTATTAAAGCAAGCAATCCATTAATTGATACATTTTATTTGAACGGTTAAAATTAGTGTTGAGTAAATTTAGCCTCCGACTGGATTTTTGAGATGTTTTTTTATTATAAATTTATGTTCATAATAATCATATTCATAAATATTACTAGTTACACAGGTCAACCCGAATTAATAATCGCCTCAGTATTTATCTTACAATCCAGAAAATCAGAGTAAACCTGGATCAAGACGATATATTGAGCTTTTATTAATACTATCCCAGTCGTAATAACCGATCATTTTTTTTAATTAAGCAGGAAATATGTTGTATTATTAAAAAGTAAATAATAAAAAAATAATTGTAGAAATGTATTAATCTATATCATTGAATGCGGAAATATTCTTTAAACATAATAACATTTTATATTACCAGCGTAATAAGAATAAGGCTAGAAATATTTTGCGTATAGTTTCAAACCCTGTTCGAATAAAAAAACGATTCGATCGGCTGGGAGAATAGGATTAATATTATAAATAAATTGACACAAAATCAAATAAAAACTTCTAAAAAATCTCAGGTCGTATACAATGTATAATGTAATATAAAATAAATAAACGAACATGTAATGCGGAAAATATAAATTGGTTGCACAACATGTAACGTTATAATACAAGAACCCACGTACATGAGAGAGAAGTCGTAAAAGGAAACATTACGATCACAACTGACTTGATATATTATATTAATAAAAATATATCATTACAAAACGATTTCATCACCAACTAGTGTCAACCTAGGCAAAGACCTATATTAAATGGTATATTATTAATAAATACCCTATTTGAGACAAAGGTGACATTAACAATTAATGCAGTACAATTAGTATTCAGGAATGGATATGATTATAAGTGACAAAAAAACTATGTATTATATTTATTGTACTTTTTTGTATGTGAAACGGATTCAAAGGAAGGAATTTTTTTCGTTGCCTTCTGCATATGGATAAGTAGGATTCAGGAAGGATGTATTGTAATGACTAACGTTTTTCTCTTTCGAAAACCTATGACGGAGAATTATTCGTTCGAATGAATTATTTGTTTCGGTTCAGTTTGTTTCATGTACGGAAAACAATAAATAAATGTTTTCCCATCGGGCAGGAGGAAAAAATATTCGTTGAAAAGAGAAAGTAATAAATTGATTTTCGATCGTAGAAGTTTTCCAATCGGTAAGGTGAGTTTTGTAAGTAAGAATATTATATACAAAAACACGCAAGCCAACAAATAATATTAGATCGTAAGTAAATTTTGTTTGATCATACTCTATTGGGAGAAGCTTGTTCAATACAATTCTTTTTGTTAGCGAGTATTATCCTTTTATTCTCAAAATAAACTTCCGAGACGCCCTAAGAAAACATTATTATATTAAGTTTTAGACCCTCGGCCAAATTGGAAGGATGTACCCCATTAAATTGACAGGGGAGGAAAACAACGAAGAAGGTTGATATTATATTATTACATAATATATTTAAACGAGTGTATAAAAATGTTGAAGTAAAATTCTTACAGTTTGGATTGAAGATCAATCTTAAAAACGAGTCGTTTTATCACATAATCCTACTTGACCAAATGTATATACTTTGGCAATTCGTTTATCTTCACTTTTCCTTCATCGGCATAAGTTTGTCCCTCGTTCTTAACTTTCTTATCGCACTTTCTCCATTATCCATTCCTGCCTCTGTTCATCAGAAATTATTACTTCCTATCGCATGATTTGATTTTAATTAATTTTATCAGGGCATATTTTCTTACACAATTATTTGATTCCCTTCAAGAACAGACACGTGTGATGAAAAGATCACAGGGAATAATTTATTATAACATCAGAGCGTTTCTCTCGAGATTTTAATAAAACCTGCGACGGATGAATGAAAAGGGAATATAAATTAGCCTAGTTAATCACCGTAATCAAGAATATGTTCAAAGTCAGGTGTAATTCAACCTTTATTGGTATCTAACCATTAGTTTAATGAAAGTCTCTTATCTATGACCAGGTCGTTCTAGGTCAAATATCTCTAACAAAGAGTAAACGTTTGACTTCACGTACTAATTTATTAGCAAATACAATTAGTTTTATCTATCAGGCAAACCCATATTGCTTCGAGTATTTTTATTATTTTGAATTTTACTATACGATACTGTTACTTCTATTGTATATTATTTTATAAGATGTGGATGCGATGGCGCCATGGAGGAAGTCTTTTGGCATGTATCCACGGAGAAAAGCCTGAACATTTACTGCAATGCGAAAAGTGAACATGGGGATGCAGCAAACACTAACCACCCTCTGCCATCACCACTACCACAAAACAAAGAACTAGTAAATGTACCACAACAACCCTGGTGAAACGCTCTTACTAGGAGTCTATATCCATATAATATACAGCCATAGGTAACCCTCATTCGAAGTACTTATCTTGCACTGTATGCTTGGCTGCTCTGACATGATTAAAACCATAGGATGCTGACCTAAATCATCATTTAGATATTTTATCATTTATATATTTGATTTATTTTAGATTTGATTAATCTGCCCAAGGACAGAATGTAGAATGCCCTAACAAACGCTTCCACAAAAATGTAATCATGGGTATAAACGATACCACTGATACAAATGGATGTAAAAATATCAAGATGGCGGACCAAGCAGATGAGTTTCACCGAGGCAACACTGTAATCAAGGTGATTAACAGTGCTTAAACAACAGTTATTATGAGAGATGTACAACTCACGAATTCACACGAATTGACATTTAGCGCGCTTAAATAATTAGTGTTGTCTCACTCAGACTCGTCTACTTGGCCCATCATATTGATATTTATACATCCAGTTGTATGACCTGCCAATACATCGGTTTAAGTCGTTTTCGAATTAAAAACGAAAAAATAATGCCATCCGCTATAGTAACTGGGTTATCAAGAATATTTTTAATAAAATAATGATTGATCGTCTTATTTCAGGGCTTAGCCTGTTTTCCAGGATTGTAAAATGTATTCAGCTTCTAAGATGTATTCGACCTATTGATAAGTTACAATAAAAAGCTCCTTGAGGTGCCAACATAATATTAAATTAAATAACAATAAAGTGAGCGTATTAAACTTCGATTAAGCCATTAAAATAGCGTAAATATATGTTTTTTATCAGATAATGTATTTATGCACTGTAGAAAGAAAACCATAAATTATAATTATTCATTCAACCTTGTTCTGCAGTTTGTGAAAAAGTAGAATTTTGCATGCTTTTGAATTTTGACCAATGTCAGATTGTACTAGTTATGAATATGTATTTATTTGATGAATGGCAATTACAAAATCCACGCCCTTTCCAAAGATTTTACCCCTTAAACCTTTTTCAACATGAGTTACAAGTTACTCACGGACAAAGGATTTACTTTTTTTATTGTGCTAGGTTATGATCCATAAAAACGGCAGTTTTATGTAGTATTGGAAATATTTATATTGCCCCACAACTTGGTTTTTCTTATTATAATAAAACAAATGTTTTTCGTCGACATTACTTACCATATTTTTTTTAAATCCAAATCCCGTGACGAGAGTCTTTCCAAGTAGAAAGAAAAATCTCACAAAGAGAATCGAATCAGAAAGTTATGTAGCTGAGGTCTTAAACTTGTAAGTCTATTTAACAAAGTAAATGTATTCGTACAAAACGTTGCGTGTTCCGGTTTTTGACAACGAAAATTTTATTTCAGTAGATTTTTTGTTAAAATATTTTTATTTTTGAAATTAAAAAATATATACTGTTATATGTTCAGATGCTTCTATAGCTCAAGATAAGAAGGTGGAAAATGAAATCCCTTTGTGTTATATTTATGGCTCGCGCTTTTAATTGTAATATGAAGACTTGAAAATCTTGTAAATTATTAACATACTTATTAATAATTATTTTTATCTACGATTAAACGATCTATTAAAAAGAAAAGTTTTGGTATAAGAACGTGACTCAAATATCTACATATATTATGCGTTCAAATTGTTTAAAAATTGAACTAATTATATCGGTTATTACGACAGGAAAATTGTGAATAATTTTAATAGAATCAAGATTTCCATTTAAGTATAGTCTGATTTCCCGGATTGTAAAGTGTATACAGAGGCGATTATTAAGTCAGGCTGAGCTTTTCTAAGGGTAGCAAAACCTAATAGTTAAATAAATTATCACAAATACCACAATCCAGAAAAAACAACCCCTAAAATATAGAAACTGTAGACCAGTTTTTATTAAATAAATAAATAAAGTATTAAAATACCCTTGCTCATATAATTTAATTTTATCAGAAGCCTTATTTTTATGGAGTAAGAGCCTCGGGTTTATAAACCAGCTTGTGAACTTATTATATTTCGGAGTATTCCAAGCTTGTTTATTTATATGATTACCCTCCAAATATCAAAAGCTTGATATATGTTTTTTTACATTTTATGTGTTGTGAACACTTTATTCTAGTTTACGCAAATATTTCCCCCGAAAAAATCTTCTGCATTGATCAATATGCAAAGCATGAAACTAACTTTGGGCATATTTATTCATGATCCATTGAAAAATGAATTTATGGACTCTTGAATAATGATTTACAGATTTTGTTTAGTAAACTACTTGAAGTTTGATATTTGTTGTGGCGGTCACAACCTTCCATCGGGTCATGGGCACGTGGTTAATGTTTAAAAAGGCCGAGCTATACAACCGCCAACCTGATACAACCCCCTAACACTGAACACCCGCCACCCCCTTTACTCGTTCACCAGGTAACACACTTTTCTTTCTTTGTCTTTTGACGTCACACTAACATTTATTCACATAATACATGTATTGGAATCCAACTCTCTACCTGAATATATTTTATTCCATTTACATACATAAAAAATATCGTGCCGAAATTTGATCTCAGCACTGTGAATTGGATAAATCATTTATTTTTTGGAGTTTGAAATATTCATACTATAAACGAATAATGTGATTTAAATAAAGATAAAAATATTGCTTACAAACACGGATTTTGTGTATATTTTTTCTCTAATATATTATTTTACTATAAATTAATGTACTTTAGACGGGATTTGCATAGAACGGTCACAATATATTTGAAACAAGGTTTTAATTGTTATCGCTTTATGTTAATCATGATCAAAAAATTAAATTTAAAAAAAAATCATTATAGTAGAAGAGAATCGTACAATTTAATAAAAACGAATATTTTTGTACGAGCTTTATTGAAACTTCTACATACAGGATGAACTAGAACTAATTGAAAATCCTTCGTGGTTTTGGAATCGAGTGTGGGCCGCCATCTTAGAATCAGATGTTTCTGTAAAGTACACAGTAGTGGCTTTCAGTATTTATTGTCTTTTAAAAAGATTTTTAAATTTAATATATTTTTCATTTATTATTACAGTTAGTTCAAGTCCATCCTGTAAAGAAACGATCATCGAATTGATGATTGGATAAAAGTAATTATATTGATATCAAGTTAAGCAATCTATTGAGTTAACATACATTACAATATATTTTTGACTTCCTCATTTTTTATATAGCCAAGGCCACTATTATATGAAAAAAATCTCTTCAAGTATGTACAGCTCAATCGAATTTCTTTCGAGCGATAGGAATTGTTTATTGAAAAAAAAATCATTTAAATTCTTCGTCGTAAAAAATATTTTTCGTTATCGAATAAATGAATTTAAAAAACACAGCCGCTTTTCGTGGCAATGCCTGCGGGTGAAATTATATTATGAAATAACTTGATTCGGGATGGTTCGGGTAACCATTGACGTGACTGAATTTAATAAATTACACAATTTGTAAGGTTCTCAAAGATGTATCATCTGAGGTTTCGCTTTTCCTGTAAGTGGTCTCGTGAATACAATATGGTTGATAATATATTGTCCTTGATCGATTGAACTCGTTGTAGTGCAGACAAGAGGGCTTCCGTTTTTTACATCCTAGAAAGACTTTAGCACAATAGAATAAAAGATAGAGATCAGCAATACTGAACCTTTATATACCAGCCACATGCAGGTATTCCTACCACTATATTGCCTTCCTACCTACGCTCGATTATATACATCGTTATGTACCACACATTTATCGTATCTTAATACATTAATCGATTTCTAACGATCACCAAGGGGTAAATTAGAAATGTATTCATAAAAAAATATAATAAAAACTTCTTTATTAACATACATATACTATTATGGGTCTTTAAGAGGCAAAAAGGACACACAAATACCGAAATTTGTTCCCGGGGTGGTATGGTATTGGTTTTTTTAAAATTATTAATAATAAAAAACTATTTAGTGCTTGTGAAATCGAGTTTGGGCCACCATCTTTGAATGACCGGTTTCTGTAAAGTACGTAATAGTGGCTGTCACGTGTGTAATGTGTATGTTAAATATTTTTATATAATAAAAACAATATTTATAATTAATAATTGTACTGAAAAATATACTATAATGATGATCATTTTTACAAAATATGCAATAACCAAATAAATATAATTCAATAAACAAATGTGGGGTAAAGAATGAAAAGTCCTGAAATCATAAGCATGGGTAAGTTTTTTCCACATTCACACTATTTATTTATTTATTCTTTAACGCACACCTGCAAAGTTATAGTTAAATATATAATTGTTTTTAATTATTTATAGTAAGGGTAATACTAATGTAATCCTCATATATGTATATATTCCACAGTCTACAAATATAATTAAAGAGAATAAACATTATAAAAATTACTGAAAGTCAATGTGCATTACGAGAATATAAAAATAATTCACATTTTTCGATACATAGGTACTTTATTTTAAGCAGCCTGAAACGTATGAAAAAACATTCGATATATCTACCAATAGAGTTATTTTAATAAAGAGATAAGTAATTTATCTGGATTGTAAAATGTTGATTATAAAACTTTTTCATATGTTTTTATTACCTGGTCCTCGCTGTTCTCGTCTAAATCGTTCAAATTATCCCTCGGAATCATATTTGCGGCTCTTCCTCAGTCACTTTTCCTTCAGTTTCACATTGGAACGCATCACAAACGTCCGGGATATTAAATAAAGATTGTTGTGTATTCACAATCGCGACCACATTTTAGAGTGTAGTTGAGACGTCGCGACGCCCCCGAATGTGTCACACGACTGAAGCTTTTGGGGGCGTGCTTGCGCATAAAACCTTGGCGTCTTCGTTGTCATGGCAACACATCCACCGCCCTCTACAACTTTTTGCATCCCTCTTCGATAATCACTGAAAGAACATCACTTTAAACACTAATCTACCCTTGGAGACACCATCTAAATATGTCACTATGACTGATTATAACCCACCCCAAAAACATTACCGAAAAAAAGTATTGACGCACGTAAAAAAATATCCTCAGAGGGTAATAGATCTTACACTTATATTAATCAAACTCTCAAAAAAATTTAATAAGAATTATATACCAATATTGAAGTATTTGAAATAAAATTCACGGTATTCATTTCGAAGAAATGGATTAATTGAAAGCTTTTGGCACGATTTCAATAACTTGAATATTTACCACAACAAAGGATAGACGGGCGCCGAAATGTCTGAATATTACCATGGCGATCTGGGAACTGTAATATGCCAAATTAATATTTAATGAATGGCTAGATATGAAATGATTTCAAAAATATGGTAAATTACATGAAATACTATTCTTCAAACTTTTGTATACCTATAATATTTTTTTAAAATCTGTTGAACCGATCAAAGATTTTAACATTGTATGAAACCGAAATAATTCGGAAAAAATGAATTAACCTCGAGATACCAATCATCTCAGGCAGGACTCGAACCTGCCTCTTCTGGTATGATAATGATTCCCCTGTAGGGTCCTATCAGTATCGTATTAAAACAATATTTCAAAATAGTTAAATACACGCTCCGAACATCTATTATTAATATAGCTACATAAAATAACATCAAAAAAAGATAAATCATGTACCTACCAAGACAAATTGAGTTTAAGTGCGTTGCTTCTGCTTTTATTTTAACGAGATTGCATATAATCCATGATTAATGAGTCTAGTAATTAACGTTTGCCCAGTATTGACTACTTTATTATTATATCATGTATCATTTTGGCAAAATGATGCTCTTTATCTCCTTTGATTTATAGAGTCGTGTTAACATGCAATTCAGCTTAACGATCATGACACCGTGTTTTATCTTAATTATACATATTGTGTTTATGGTAATTAAATATTACAATATGTACCTAGTAAAACGTTTTTAATCGAGTGCAAAAACGTTAAAAAGTTATATTGAAAGAAATCGATCGTTATTGGTAGTATGGATTACTGCATTGGGGTGTGACCAATCAGGAATGTTTGCAGTCTAATCTTAATTTTGACAATCATTCTACATTCAACTTAATGCTGTTTATCAGAAGTGTGTCTAAACATGGTTAAATCGACGAAACCCAATTAGTAGTCAGATGCTTAGTCAATTTAGATAGTATCGTAGATAGGTACGTAGTTCAATGAAATTACATATTATTATCTAATCATTCTAATCTATTGAATTATAATATCTATATAATTTCATTGTTGGTTATCACTATCACACTTCTGACCAATAATAATTAACTCATGGACTAAAAACAAATACCTATTGGCACATACACATTTGGGTATAAAATTTCATAGTAGAATTAATATGTTATTAATAGTTAGAATAGAATATCAGGATCAAAGCCACTTTATAAAATATATTAACCGTGTATTTCAAAATATTATTTTTAGTATACCTACATATTATATAAGCGGTATAATGTTTTTTTTTTGTAAACCTACATATTTATTTATTTCTATATAAACGAGAGAGCTTTTTTATAGACTAAACAATAGTAATAAAAAAGGTAAACAATAATTAAAAGTACATGTATAACAATAAATAATAATAGAATTATAAACAAATGTTTGTATAAATACCTAGAATGTATATAAAATAAAATAAAGTTAAGTGTAGGAAGCAATAATTTATATGTTGCTATATAAGTTCGCTCATATAGTGGCTCCTATAAGTCCTATAGGTGGCAGAATTTGTGGAAAAGAGTTCTTCTGTACATATACATATTATATAACTGTGGTCTTAGAAAAAGTGAAAGAGGAAGTACCTACTTACTGTACCTGCTAGTTATTTTGATAATATAATCGTGGGTTAACCTAATCAACATTTTAAGATATTATATTTGTTGACTTCACATTCATCACCGTAAAAACATATTTCCAGTTTCAATTTGGTGTGGAATGTGTGGTTATTTCTAATCTCTTTGTAATTATTTATGTATATGAATATTTTTTTTATCAGCGACAACCTGACCTGTCGTAGATAACCACGATGTTTTCTTACAATCATTCTACTAATTATAGCATTCATTCAAATATTGAGTATATTTTTTAACTATATTATACCTAATAAAACTCATGTGAATAAGAAATTCATTTAGTAACCGATTTAATCCTTAGAGTTAGTAGTGTATATTATTTATAGAATATGTATTTTTTATGAAATTCCCTTTAATTTTAATTTTATAAATAAAAGGGGTGAGAATAATTCGCGCCAAAAATTTAAAGTGTGTCAGTTAGCTAAAATAGACCAATCAGAGAGCTGAACGATCTAAAAGAGCAACAGGCAGCGCCACTATGTTTGTCCCTCTCTGTCGCTATATTGTGCAGTGTGTGCGACAGAGAGGAGAGAGCGGTGACCAGTAGTGAGTGAGGTTGTCGGTGGCAGGTGGTGGTCTGTTGACATCTGATACTTGGCGCTGCTAGTCCTGGTACTTGCTGCTGCTCCTGTTGCTCCTGCTGCTGCTGCTCTCCTGTTCCTGTTCCTGTCTCTGTTCTGTTTGTCTGTAAGTGCCGCTAGTATTCTGCTCCCACTCAAGTGTCTCCGTGTTTCTGTCAATGAGTCTCGTTCCCGCCAAATAGCCGATAACGATGACAATGTCTGCTTCCCCCTGATTCCGATCTCATATAACACTTCAAATATATTCACTTTCATTGCATGTTCAACCCAACTGCTAATTATCAAATATAAGGCATATTATTCCGCCAAATCCTTATTTCAAATATCAAGTGCTGTTTCAAAACATACAGAGTATGAAGTACAATAATTGTAAAGTGTAAACAAATAATTGCATCGTCAATGATGATTACAGAATTTTGATTGAAGACCAATGTAAAGATGGATGTGGAGGAGGGCACTCGCCGTACCACTCGTGCAGCCCTTGCAGAAATACCCTTGCGTCTCGGTCAACTGAGGGTGTCTCCTCCTCGAGCAGAAACAGCCCCGCTGACACCGATTAACTTGAACACGCCCACTACACTAGATGGAGTCAACGGAACCACTCTCACCCCGAGAAATGCTTTTACAGCAGTCCACACCCACCTTGATAATACACCGACAGGGATTTCTTCAGCAATGTTGAGTCCCACCCCGTCACCCGATGAACTTGTCATTCAGCAACGAGGTATGTTACTTCCCACTTTATATATCAAATTTAAAAAATTCTTCGATTGTTCGAATACCTACTAATATTCTGAAATAATAAAAAATCTGTGTTGTGTTAACCTCAATATTTGTTATATTTTTCCAGGTCGACGTAGGTTGCCCGTAACTTGGTCTCCCGATATAGACTATCGGAAACAATCTCCATTTCAATCTAACATCCGTACGCCTCCAAAAGTTATTCCCGGAGCATCAAGAAATGGTGTTGTGCTACGCTCGACTCCCAGAAAGAGACTCTTGATGACTGATACTGAAAAAACAAACGGTTCTACAGAAAAAGTGGACTTTTCTGATACCACCACACCTCAAAAATTAAGAAATTTAAGTCCTGCCAAATCTCCTGCACCTAAAAAAATTAAAGTTGAAAAGAAAATTTCTTTTGACAGTAAAGTGTCTCTCGATGTTCTACTGAAAGGAATGAGTCAAGATCAACTGATTGATATCATTAAGTCTTCAATTCTAAGACATCCAGGATTGGAACAAGAACTGAGAAAAGACCTTCCCGCTCCAGATATCAAGTCTTTTGAAGAAAAATTGGTATACCTGAGAAAAAATATTGTCCGTAGTTTACCGTCTTCTAGATTGACATCAAAAACTGATTCCCCTGCTTATTCTCGAGCGGCCACTCATATTAACGCTTTCAAAAAATATCTTGTTGATCAAGGAAAAACATTGATCGAGTCTCAATATTGGCCTTCTGTATTAGAATATGCGATGATGGCATGGAATAGTGTTAAAGCTACTCCACTGTGGGATAATCAAATTCATAATTCAATGAGAAGGCAATGTTTCAAGTTCTTAGTCAATATGTGCGCAACTGCCCTAAAAAAGGGTGAATTTAATAAATCAGCTTTAGAAGATGCACATCAAAAGCTGCAGTTGATGGTAACTGAGAGTGATGATATCAAAACATGCCTCAAACAGCTTGAAAATCAAATTGAGAGTTTCAACTAAATACACTTGTTACTTTAAATTACACCCTTTTTTAAATGTGTTGTTGGACTATCAACTGAATCTTTTTAAGTAATTTAATCCAAATTTATCCAATGGTAATTGTCTACATAATATTATTTCTTTTAAGAATTTGAATGCATCTATATAGTGCATATAATTTTCTAATTGATATACCTATAATATCTTTCGGTTTTTAACATTTAAGTATATCCTTAACTCATCCATGTTTACTGACTTATGAATACACTCATCTACTGTGTTATTAAAAAGTGTATATCCCGATTTAAACTTCTATTCACAATTGTTTGCTGAAATCCCTCACTTTTCTAAAGAAAAATACATATTTAGTCAGTAAAATAATAGGCTAAGTAATATTAATTAATATAATATTGAATGGTATATTTTAATATGTTACTGTTTGTGCCTTAATCTCGATAGTGCCTTATTCGATGATAATAATATTGAGTAAATAATTTCGCATAGTTGATGAAAAATCATATTTCCGTCACACCGAATTGTCTTGTGTGCTATATTTTTGTAATTATAATAACTCTCGACCTTTATAAAACCTCCAGTTACTGATTTTGTGTAGTGAAGAATCTGTTTCTAAAATGGACCACTAGAAATAGATTTTGAATGAATTTTATTTCAAGTGAAAGGTTGAGTTATTGGTACAACCGTGACTGTGAACATTGTTATATTAATATTTACCTGATTGTATTACGCTTCTGTCATATGTAATTTTTAACAATAAAGGATATGCAAATAAAAGACTAGTTTTTTTATTTTACCATTTCATTTGTATCGTCATAATTACTCGTTTAATCTTGTAATTGAGGAAGAATGTAATTCTTAATTGGTTAAATAGATTTAATTGTCACTTTCTGTTAGTCCAATATACGCATTATTATGTTTTTCTGTTATATCTCGAGGGGAAAATACTACAAAATATGTAGTAGTATTAAAATACATAGCTTCCGAATGAAAATTTAATATGTGGTAACACTGGATTCAATGTCATTGTGTTCTAGACTAGTCAGATGTAAACATGCCACAGTTAGCGATTAACACCAAGTAATATACTATCATTATTAAATACATTTTATAGTATTATTCAAATTGGTTTTATATGACAATTTCGACATAAAATCTCATTTAAATAATAACAACGCAATAAAAATATAAAATTTTATAACATACTTCTATTGTGTGATACATTGGCGTTTGCATTATAACTAACACTTTTTAAAAATTAAACTTTATATTCATGTGAAATTATGTTTTTTATTTATGTCTTATGAAATATCCAGACTATCGAAAGTATCCACACTAAATAATTGTATTATTTTCTGTAATGTAAACATTTGTTCGTGTGCGAATGGAAAAGTGAATTGATTGATGGAGTAATCGAGAGTGGGGACAAGAATGCATCTATGGAACGAGTTGTAGTAATAATAGTGGGCAATGTGAACAAGTAGGTCACACTTACAATAGAAAATAAACACAGCCACTGTTGCATTTCTCATTTACTGTCACTTCTACATTTTATGCAATATTTACAAATATATTTGTTTGTGTTTCTACGTCGATGTTAAGTATTTTTATGTCATATTTTAGACTCATGTGGTGAATGTGAGACTATGGAAAGGCTTTCGCATGATTTGAATCTAGCTCTCGAAGAGAGCAATTGTAATAAACAAGGAAAAAGAAAATTTGGACTCAGAAGAAGAACCAGATCAACGGGAAATATTCGTTAGTTTTGTTTACTTATTTAATATAACAAGTTTTTTTTTTAACATCACGTAATATTTTTAGCTGCTTATTGTCTCACCGGTGTCACTGAAGATGGTAGTTCTAGTAGTCCTCCTCAACAACAGCCTATTATATCTCAGGTATTTTTAAATACTTCAATCTCTAGAAAATAATGTAGCCCAATTTAATGAGAGTTTTTTATTTTCAAACTAGGCATTATCAGATTCTGATGATCCTCAATTGAACACTCTTCAAAATGTAGGATCCAAATCAAGACCGGTTAATTTTTGCAATATAGAATCTGATTCATTCAACGAAAATTTCTCCCCTACTAAACCACCAAATGCTCGTCGAAAAAGAAAATTCAAAAAAATGACCATCGATTGTGCCGATAACACAGATAAAGTGTCCACTTCACTTATTGGTGCATCTCAAGTATACCTGTTTTCTTATAAGTTAACATTTTAAGATTCTTCATTCTCTCATGACGGATTGTTTTAGATAAATTTTACTGACTGCTCATTGCTCTCCCTTCAAAACCCTTCCCAACTTTGTGCAATAAACAAAAAGAAAAGAATTTTCAAACATGTCCCAACTGAAAGGTATGAACTTTTTGTTAAATATTTAAAAATATGTATATGTATATTTGATGTGGTATTTTAGATCAAATCTGTTTTGCGGTAAACGTAAATGGTCTCATCGAGACAGAAATGAAATGGGTGAAATGAGGGAGAGATCTTTTAGCGGAGGCTGTTCATCTAAATCACACTATTTCTCTAAAAGTGTATCTAAATCTTACTATGATTTTAAAAATGCAAAAAAGCCAAGTTTCAAAGAAAAGTTTACTATACCGGCCAAGTGCACAACTGTTAAATGCGGCTTAGAAAATGCAATACAGAATATCAATTTATCAATATCAGCCAATCCACCCTTGCCTGGAAGTTCAAAATTCAACTTTGTTTTCAGAAAGCCCACGTTGAGTAATGATATTATAAATTCAGCTAATACTAAATCAAATTCAGAAGTTCCCATATTTGTTATGCCATCTACGAGTGAACAGAGAATGTCTCTCAAAACTTCAAAGAAAAAAGAAAAATACTGTAAAAACTTAAAAATTCCTTCAATGAATCAGAATCAGTTAAGAAACCCATTGCAATTTGATGAATTTAATACTGGAATGGATTGTTCTAACGATAATGAACACATTAGTTCAAGTTCACTAAGTAGTAGTGACTCTGAAGGCGTGGTTACTAATGATAGTGACAGAGAAGGAGACGATGAATTGACTGATTGGCCTGGAAATGATGAAATTTCTTCTTTCAGCAAAACACTCACTTTTAAAAACACCAGATCTGCTGGAAACGGATCATTTAAATTTGGCAGCTCTGCTGGTTGTAAATCGGCATCGAAAAAAGACAAATACATCACTAAATTAGGACAAAATTGTATTAAAAACAAGACTGATTTTGATTCAAAGACTGATGCAGTTAATAATACCAACGACCTTCAATTGATGGATGATGATACTATAATGTCTGATTCGGGATCTGTATTAAGTACATTTGCATGTCCAGTAACTCGTTCAAATAGTGATCCAATAGGACCAGGTATCCCATCTGGATTTACAACTTTCGGAGATGTGAAAAATGCGGGGTTATTGAATAATAACATAAATGAACCATTTTTCCAATCCTTCCAAACTTTTCAGGAAAATATAAGTTCAAATATGGTTCATGACGTGGGAAAGTTTACCCCTCGAACAAACTTTTCATTACAAAAAACATCTTCAAGTGATCTCAATCTCAGTGAAAAGTCACCACAAAGTGACCATTGTTATAGTGATCATTCGGCATGTTTCGGAGCTACTGAAATCAGGGAGATAAGGGCAGGATGTCGACGAGTGAGAGATGCCCGACCGGGATTTTCAATTCTTTGTGTTGCTAATGAACAACTTTCAAAATTTTTACGAGATCCTTGCCGTAACGAATTGAAACTCCCATGCTTCAATAATGATCCTGAAGAGAAGGAAAAATTGGCATCATTGGCAAAACTATATTCTTTAGACTTTCAAATTGAGCATGGTTGTCCGGTTTTAAGGAAAACTGGGTAATTAATGGTTCCCACAATTTGCAGTTTTTTATTATTGCACAAATTGATTATTAAATTATTTTTTTTAGAGATACAACTCAAGCAGTTAATGTGGACCATTCAAGGATTCGTAGATATAACTATGGTTCTGAATATAAAAGGCGGTGTTATGATGATGATTTTGATGAATCAATTTTACAGTCGAGTACAAATCTACCTGATACTGAATTTCTGAAAACTCCTATCGATTTTCAATCTACCAGTCATTTTCAAGTGTCAATGCCTCAGTTTACTCCTATCAGTGCAATAGATCCTTCAAGTAGTCTTACACCCGATGGTAGTATTCTGTCACATACTCGGGCAACAATAACTCCAGAACTAGATCCGGGGAGTTTATTTGATGTTGATTTAAAGTAATATATTTGTATGTATTTTTATTACATAGCATTTGTAAATATATAATTATTTTTCAATGTGACAGGATTCCCAATATAAAGTGATGGTTGTGACATGAAATATATTTTTAGCTCCTATTGATTTTTTATCTTTATTCGACCCACTGTAATATGTTTTTACAATGGAAATCTTTTTTTTAATTGTGATACAGGTTTTTATCACAAATCTCATATTGATCCCTTACAACTGATGGATGGAATTTTGTTTAATAAATAAAATAAAAATGATCCATTTGTCACATTAAATTTATACATATGTAATTATCATAAGTGTAATATTTACCTTGAATCTAATATATTCTCGTATTTCTGTCTATATGATTCATTTGATTAGTGAGAGAAATGTTATTTTATTAGATTTTTTTATTAAAACCATCTGATATTATTTTTATGAAAATAAAACACAATAAGTGATATATCTTTTAATTTATTTATGTTCTCATAATGTATGTACATATTAATAAATATTTAATTATGATTTTATACATATAATCTATTATTATATTGACTCTTTTTACTTAATGGTAAGTATTTTGTGTATAAATAGTATTATAAATAGAATATTTTAATTATTGACAATGGTCTCAGATCGACTTTTATTGTAATACTGTCTTTCATTGTAGCTGAAGTTTTACAAATATTTTTGGTAACATTTTGTAATATGAAATTAAACAAGTTGGTTTATTTTTGCATTACCTACCTCGTTCACTTCAGCTATAACATATTCGCTTAATACCTACAATTGACATCGTTACTTTTCATGGCACCTGATAAATGATTGTGTTGCCCTTGTTTGCATGCAACTCGCTTTCTTCTTGAGGGTTATCCACCCCTATTAGCTGCTCTCTGGAAATCTCTTCAAGATGACAGCGTTTCCATATTTTTAACTCTTATTAGAATGCAGGGTGTCCATTATCCCTGACCTGTGGGACTGGTGCCAATGACACCTGGCTCACCATTGTACGGCTGTGGTTGTAGCTGTAACCGAGTTGCTCTTTCGATTTCTCTATAACAAATGCCAAAACTCACTAAATACACTGATTTATTAATAACGAAACCGTCACCAAAGTATGCCGACTGCATTCATTTTGTTTTACCATCACCACATTTATTAATTTACACATATTTAAATCAAGAAATACCATGGGTGTCATTACACATAAGATCCATTCCATCATTTTAAGATTGTCAACATCGACGGAATCAGATATTTTAAGTAAAGGCACCCAAGGTAATTATTTAAACCCTTCACTCAACAGTCAGTCAATAAATTAATTTGTCACCAAAGTACCTTCAACTTCAAAGTAATCGATCATTTAGATTAAAAATGACTGACAAGTTTAATTATTAATAAAATGAAAGGAAAAATAATATCTACTAAGTAAATAAAGATGATTATAAATATCAATGATTATATACTAATAAATTACCAGGAAGTAAAATGTTTCGATTTAAAGTTCCTGATAAATTTTGTAGGTAAAGTGTCGGTAAAATTAATTCGCGGAAAAACAAACGGATGGTCATCCATTTTATAGTACAAAGGATAATCTGATTACGTATCTGTTATAATTGAGATCGTTAATCTGGTAGCAGTGGTGTGGAAAAATAAATTTATCGCCAGGAACGATGCAAAAACTTTGAGCACCAGTTGAGCAAGAACGGACCAACCTTGTTAATTGTGATTCGTTTTTCAAGTTTCCAGACTAATAATTTCAAAAACAAATCTCAAGTATGCCGGAAAACGGCTACTTTATAATTAATAAATATAAATTGAGTTAGATTTCACCGGAGAGAAATTTTCAAAATTAAACTTTTTGTTATTTTACCGTAGAATCTGAATGATGATTCACTGTGAACTCTAGGTATGTTTTTTCAATAATACAATAACTTCTTATAACATTATCAATGTTTGTGGAAGGCGTTTAATTTTTGTAGTGCCAATAATCCTAAAAACACCTCACTAGTCTTTATTTATGATTCTAATTTTATTAACCTATAGGTAGATTTCTTTTCTAAATTTGTCAATAGACGTATTTTACTAAACCTCTTTCTTAAAATACATAGAAAGTATTTAGAAGCATTTGTTAAATGCATTTAAGTAATATTTTTATATCATTAATTATTAACTAATGGGCTATATTATTTATCCATGTACATATTGCTTAACTTAATAAGTAGGGATTAAATTTTCACCTAATTTAAAACTTCAAAGAAGTATTTTGCGAAAGGAAAAACAATGAAACTGTCTTTTATTTCTATTCGCGACATGTGATTCTTTTCAACGAGCTTTGGCAAAGAAGACTTCTTTGGCGTCGACGCGTTGGAAATTCAAAGACTCTCAAAGAATTTGCGACAAGATACGTGCTTTACATGAAACTGAATCTCTTAAAGGGTACTCATTCTATATTTATGTATAAAATAATATAGGTATCTATCTATACCCATGAGTTTTCAATGAGAAACGATCAATCATACTTCAGGCATCGCTTGTCTAAAATATTTGACGTGAATAGGTTCAAACTTTTAAAATCATTCACGACAAAATAGCTATACCATTTACGTATTGAAAAATTTCCTAACGCGTCCAGAAATAAAACCAATCATGCATTGTTTATTTTATTATTTTAATACATTTTTGTACTGAAACGGACGGATTATTGAAATATCGACTAGTGAATTCACATATAAATGTTACTTCCAGGATTTCCTCCGACGATCACCTTCATGAGCATATCTGTTCCTGTTTTAGCCACTGATTGTTCGCGGACCACAGTTTCAGAAACGGCTGTATGAAAATACACGGAATTTATTAAATAACAAAGACTTTTAATTGACCAAGCCGAAGGGAAGTTTTTGAAGCCGAGAGAAAAAATTCATGCACAGCTGCTCTTGTATAAAACCGCAATTTATTTGATTGAATAAAAATTTAGGTAACCTTCGGCGTGTCCCATAAATGGAGAACTCATGCGGAAACGAGCCCCCTTTTCAAAATCAATAGCCATCCGAAAGAGATAAACACAGAAAGAGGATAAAATGGAGTGATGATCTGGAAAATATTGGAAATGGGGATTTCCAATTGCTAGCAGGAAGTTACTTGGTGCGAAAAAAGAGCAGATCCTGTAAACGGACGGACGTGTTTTGTTTGTTATAATGCAAAAAATAAATACGTGAGAAGAAAAGCGAATTGAATTTATTAATTAATTCGTAAAAAAAGAAGTGTGACGTAGTTAAAATGAAATTCGTCATGACTTATTAAAAATGAATGCAGAAGACGTGGAGTAAAATTAGTCGGTACTTCGTGAGCTTATATTTTAAGCGAAGATATTTTTGAACTTAAGAACTTTGGCAACAGCTTAATAGAAGATAAACCTTATTATTTTACTTGTTAGTAAATATATGTGTGTATTGTATTTGTGTTATGTTATTTATTAAATTGAATATATTATCCAAAATACACAACGTGTTAGTTCAGAAAGAACACACTTGTATAGATAGATATCCATGAAATAATATTCAAATATGATTTTTGATAAAAAAAATATTATTTCATACAATATACCCTTCGCATTAAGCCAAGTCAAGTCCAAATATCTCTATATATTTTTAAATAATAATATGATGTCCATATATAGCATAGGCCTAATGCACACTTTGTATTGGGCCTATGCTCGTCTTGGGGTGATATTCAATTATTTTTATGATCTATCGAGATATCAGGACTAGAGTGTAGTAATTGGTTAGTATAATAATGGATAAACATGAATATGTAGTGGTTAAGAAGTAGTTACCCACCTCCTTTACTGCTCGGGGCTGGAGTGAAGAGTAGACGAGGAGAACGACATAATAGAACAGCTTTGTAAGCTTGTCTGTACTGTTTGTTCATTATAACATAGATTATAGGATTTATGCAGGCTGACAAGTACAACAGGATGTAGCTCATTATGTGCAACACTGGAAATATAATAAAATAACACTATATTACTTAAATATCCATTGATTATGGGCAACTGAACCTATGTATATGATGGTGCTTGCCAAATTACATATGGACTGCTTGTATGAAAGAACCCTACATCGCATTTCTAACTCGTTTAACTTTCTATGAATATTTAGGTAGAATCAACACAAAGCTCAATAATCTACCCCTTTAAATATTTAAGTGCAAATACATTATTATTTTAATTACAAAAGTCCATATATTAACATTAACCCCTTCCATGCCCAGACTTTATACAAAGTACATACTCCAGGGCCCAAGAATTACGATATTTAAAAAAAAAATACTTGATAATATAATATTCAATTTGTTTTTTTTTATAACCAATCACATATATTGTCAAATTCGCTAAAATTTTTTTCATCCATATATGTATGTACATTGGAAACACATAAACATGTTAAAAATAATAAATCTAATTAGGGAGAAAATAAATTTTGAGAAATCGAGATATGCCGTGAAATGCCTCAATTTTTAAAATTGTAAAAGTTTAAATTAAGTATAATAGCGATTACGATTGGTCGTAGAAACCACCAATCACCATAATTAGCATTGTTTGATTATAATTATATATTTCTCGAAAATTAATATGGATCACTATCACGGAGTCAATATTAAACTACATATTTTACAGAACGGGTAATATAAAATGTGAGTGTTGTTTTTAAAAATTCTAATATAAATTGCGAGGCGGAAGAGTTGTGAAAGTTTAATGTTCGCTATAATATTTGAAGAGGTTATAAAGCGAAATAGTTGGGAGGTTTTCAGTCAATCTTGTTGAAGATGAGACAAAGGACAATAGTTGCCAGAATTACTGGGTTCGCTCGTAAAACTTACTAGCAGATAAAGTTTCCATTCTGGGAATATGTCTTGCTAGCCAAACTACCCTTAAAAATATCCCCAAAGAGGAATCTGCTTACTCATTTGATCTGTTTTCTGTTTTTGATTGCTTGATTCTTGAATGCATTGCTAATTAACGAACTCCCCTTTGATGTGTCGTCTTTCTGTATTGCCTGCTTTTCAATTAATTATTTTTTTAAAAACTCAAATCAAAACATATATAACAACGGAGAAGGCTTGTAAATATACATATTTGTATTTATGAACTTAATAGAGATCAGATTGAACCGTCTGGAAATATGATTTTCATACCAAACACGTCTCGTTTAATCACCAATTAACACACTTCACTGCAAATACTATCACTTTTGATACGATCTGATTTTATATAACTAAATCCCCAGTCTCCTAAAGGTTAAACATTACACTTTCGATGGAATTGAAGATGTATAACCAGAATGCACGTGGTGGACACGTGCAATTATCATTCGATACCCTGTATATAATTCAATGTATATCAAATTCTTTAAAATTTAATATAATAATTGCTTGATAGCTTTCTCGTCAAGATTCACCAAGGCTCTAGATCAATATACGTTTGACCTCCGTGAATAGAAAAGACTAAGCACATAATAAAAATATAAATGTTCCATTTTAAATACAAGGCTTTTTGTAATAATATGAATAAATATTCATCTCATTTATCCATAAAGAATTTTGAACAATTATGCAATTAATTTTTATAGATAGTTATAGACAAAATACAGATAAAATTAAAATAAGGGTATTTAATTGTTATGATCCGAGAGTTCAAGACACATTTGAGAGAAACACTTTCGTCATTCGAATAAATTTTTGATGAATGTTGGGATTGTTTATTAATTTTAAAATGTCGTTTTAATAACTCCATAAAGTGTTTTTGTAACGTTAAGTGTATATGAATGTATTTTTATGTATTTAAAAACCCCATAAAGACTTTACGCCTGTTCAATTCGATAACGAAATCCTTCATATCAACCACGCTGTTTACACAACAAAGCCTTCAAACTATTTATATCGAACTTGTATTCCACATCGTTGCAAATCTGAACTTTATTTCTGTACTAGAAGATAATTGTAGTAAATGCATTATAATATTCAGAATGGAGAATTTATATTTGATGATCCAATCACCGTTTTAGGTTTTATTAGGTAATCATTTTATTGTGTTAAAAATGATTGGAAACAGATGTGAACCCGAGTTGATTGAATTTCATAAAAAATAAAGCCAGACTAAAAGCCTCCTATTATCCCTTAATTTGATAATAATATGTATTTACTAGTTTCTCAAGCTAAACACTCTTTCCTATGAACAGATAGGTATAAATTAAAAATTATTTTTTCAAGAGAAAGCCAATCCCATATTTATTTGTTTTTAATAAGTTCTTGTTATATATTTTATGTTTTGATACTAATACTGCCCATTTGATATTAAGCTATTGTGATTTTGAAGCATATAAAAAGTACACAATAAAGCAAAGAGAAAAATACCCTTTTCTTCCATAAGTTTCAATAAAAAAGTATGTTTTTGTTTAACTTAATGTTGGGTAATCATAAATTATAATTGTTGACGTCCGGAATTCCATACTAAAAATATTTATTTAAATTATTTTTCGCGATATTTGTGCACTCAATGTTGTTCAAAATACTGTGGAAATTGCATTTATATATATATATATATATATATATATATATATATATATATATATATATATATATATATATATATATATATATATATATATATATATATATATATAAATATATATATTTATATATTTATATACATTAATATTCTATTGTTTGAAATATAAAGTATAACTCGTAAAAGGTTAAAACGTAAATTGAATTTACCTGGATATTTGACGTTGCTATCGGTAACCTTCACAATTGTAATGGGTAGATAACAAATCAAGAAAGACAGGAATATCGCCAATACCATCTTGGTAATCCTCCACTCATTTCTTCTTGCTTTTAGTTCTTTATGTTCTTTCGTTCTGGCTTGACCGTTTAGTGCGGCTGGTCCTGAAGATATCGCCGATATGGAAGCGCTAGCCGTAGAAGCTTGAGCTGCCTTCGTGTGCTTTCTCATCCTTGCTTCGGAGCTATAAAATAAAATAAGAAGGTAAATGTATTTCCAAACCAAATACGAATAGTATTATTGAGCGTATGAAAATGTAAAGCCGTCCAAGTGCGACGTTTACGTGACGTGGCCGCAAAGAAAAGCCTGAAAGCTCTATCCGATATTTATAATCTCGAAGGAGATCTTAACTGGAAGAATTTCAGATCGAAAAATACCACAAAGACAACACTGGAGAATAATACCTCCGAAGCCTTTTGAAATATTTCAAAAGATTCTTGGCGATTGTTTTTTAACTAACTGAAAATACACAAGTTTTTGTATTCGAAATTCACCACAAAACATTTTGCTTGAATAAAGTATAAAATATTTATCAGGTATAAAAAAACACACCTAAAGTGGCTTTGATATTTGGAAACATAAAAAATCAGTACGTACATTTATTTTATTCTTTGCAAGTGTCACCAAATATTGTACAATCATATCTGAGGGTGGGCCACGTTCTCTTTTTATTTTGTTTGATTCGTAAAGTGTGCAAAACATGGAAAATTTCCTCAAATGTACAGCCTTTTAGATAAGATAGTGTAAGAGACGACTTTATCCGATAAAACGAGGCTATGGAAACCGCACTTAAGATACAAAATGCAAATTTTCAATAGGACTATACGTACATATATGTAAAAATAATAGTATCCTTCAGGCATTTTTTTTTACTTTTATTCAATATATTTATCAAAAAATTATATTAATTTAAATCTTCAAAATCTTTAAATAATTCCCAACTCAATTCTTCTCTTATTATTAAACATTAATACTCATTATTGCAAATTCCTAGTGTTTTTTAAGAATAGAATCATAGCATCAATTTTCCGTAACTTTGCTAAGTACATAGCTTTTTTATATTCGTAAAAAAATTGTAGTAGTGTAATCTGAGTGCCACAACGGACCGGGCCGAAAGAGAATATTATACATACATAAATATTATTAATTCATATAATATTTTTGTGAAATCAGTTGAACCAATCAGAGATTTTACATACTTTAATACATATATTAAAGTGTATTAAAGCGAAATAATTTTGAAAATTAACACTTTGATACATCAATCGACTCCTACAGGACTAAATATTATTATTTTTTATTGCAGGAACAATATTCTGATTATGAAAACCTTATTATTTATTATTATAGAACATCGCCATTCACAAGGAATTTATTTATTATTGTTAGGTTTCCAAAATAAATTTATAATAAACTTATCAGTTTTCTTATTACATATAGGTATGCAGATTCGATAAATTACTTTGCTTTATTTATTGTATAAAATTATATCAATTAGTACATACTAGTCATGAAAGTATTATAGATTTTTAAAATGAAATATACCTGTGGACAACCCAGAATATCCTGGCATAGCACACGATGATGATGATGCAGGGGACGATGAAAGCGATGATGAAGAGCGCCGTCTTCGAAGACCTTCCCCAACGATCAGGGTTGATGGAACACGTACCAAGTTTGTCGTCATACCCAAAGGAGCCTTATTTAGAAAATACAATAGAAAATACCGCTTATTATTATTATTATACGAGACAATTTTATGGCTTTTCATTTCATCCAAATTGATATGTGGTGCCTTTTATGATTTAGTAAGGTTTCTCGCCCTCGGTGGAGACTGACGCGCTTTATTGTTCATATTCGTGTATTGAAAATAAAATTGAATTCAGTCTCTCCATATTGAATATTTCAGGTGTTAAAAGATTTAATATAAAATGATAAATACCCCAAATGCCTAGCAAGGTTGGCACCTGCATTCCATAACTGAAGAGCCAACTGAAGATGATCATGGCGGCGATCCATATTTTTTTATATATTCTGGCATAAATACCGTGATGAGCTATCATTATGTACCTTAATAAAATTTTAATAATTATAATTTATTAATAATATTTTTAAAATAAAAATATTACCTGTTAACGGTGATTAATGCAATGCTGAGTAACGAAACTCCAATATTTCCATATCTCATGAATGGTATCGCTTTGCATAGTCCTTCACCATGATTCCAAGTACCGGCTACAAATTGAGATATTGCAAATGGAAGTACCACCAAACAAAATACAAAATCTGCCACACATAAACTAAATTATATAAAAAAGATGAGAGAATATTTAGAATTTATGGTTAAATAATTTATATTATAAATTAATACCTGATGATGAATGCGGCAGCGACATTTCGAACTTTTGGGCATCGAAGTAAAGCAACAATAGTTAAAAGGTTTCCCAATACGCCTATTACCATAATAATAACTGTCAATACTGCTGCCGTTGTTAGAAGGGGTCGTGAAAAACTGAAAGAAAAATTATAACAAAGATTATATCCAATAATGTTTCGAGAATAAAATATTCAAAGTAAAATAATTATGATATCTAAGTGTGGAAATGATTGATGGGGTAAAAAAGCCTCCCCTTTGTAAGTCACTCTTGCATGAAAATTACACGTGTACGTACGTCTTGTGATTAATGGTTTAAAATATTATAGAGCTCAAACACTTTGTAATACACATTGATTGATTAAATCACCTGAAGGGGTCAAAGCAACGTCTTTAAAAAAGCCATTAAAATATTTGTATTACCATTGAATAAAGACGAGTTTTTCGGTATTAATTTAAAAAAATACAACTTATTAATTTAGAATAACAGGAAGGAGATAATTATAACTATATACATTTTTAAATATCCCATGATTAGATTACAAAAAACATTTACTGTAGATTTTTTCCCTTTGGTATTTAAGAACAAATTACCTAAAATGATCTTGTGAAAGTAAAAGTATTATCAAGCAAATTGAATTTTAATAGCCGGCAGGATTTACCATCAAAAACTTTGTATAGAAAATGTGAAAAGTATTAGAAGATAATTGTAATAAAACACCAATCTGATTATGAAACTTAAATCATAAACCGATTGTCCTTTGAGACAAAAGCGGGTAAAACGATGGAACATTTCAAATTTTTAATGACATTTCAGTTGTTTTTTCTCTTTCGTGAAGGTGATTAGAGGTTTTTGTGTTCATGTAAAATATGTGTTTATTTTTAATATTAGTGTATAAAATAAATCCTGAATCATCCAGAAACAAATATGGGCAAGAGCTTTGAGGTTAGTGATGTTTTAAATATATAGTTAATCATTATAATGTATAAAATTCGGTCGATGGTTTTATCCTAATGTTATTTAATAAACCACTAATATTTAAAAAAATCCTCCCCTTTTAAAAAAACACCATTGTGTCAGCTGCAGGCATGTTACTTGATTATTAAAAAATAGAAAATAATAAATTAATTTATAAAATATTATATAACATTTACCCATCGTGTATTTAATGACTTGTGCGTAAAATAATATTTGATATATAATAGTTAATTAGACTTAAGCTGATAAAATGTATTTACCACTTAAAATTTGCAATAGATGTTTTTTATATATTTTTTTTTATTTATTGTTTATTATTTCATTGATATTCGACACGTGTAAGGTTATCTGAATAGATTATTTTCTGTATTCAATGCATGCCACGTCTAATCGAAGAATCTTGTTATATTGACCAAACACCATTTGACTAAAATATTTATTAATATTCATAGGTTTTATGTAATCTATTTGTTTCTCTTATCTTATTTTTTTTTAAATCAGGACGTTTTATTGACGTCGCAGATTTATCTATTCAATTGGATTGAAGGTGATCGATTATTCGTTGTCGTACTTGTTTCGCTTCAGTAGTTGGTTTCCTGTTGACCCATACTCATACACAATAAAAATTAGATCCACAAATCACCTTAATCGTATGATCAGTAAATGGTTTAAATTATAATGACTACACTGTATAAAGATTATATTAAACGGTGTTTGATACTGCGTGTGACTGAGTTTTGGTGCAAATCAATCCTTTACTTAATGGCTTCCATCTGTCACGTACACTTTTTACCCTGACAAATCACACAAGTCGTTTACATCCAAACCTAACCCCGATATATGCACGTGTGTATGTGAGGGGTAGATAAGAAAAATTTAACCCTATTAAAAATGGCTATTTTACTTCCAGACTTATTGACGAGCAAATTCAGCAATGAACTCTGCGGAAATTTTATTAAATTCGTATTTATATACAGCCAAATTATAAAATGCATGATCAGCATTTTCAGTTTTGCCCACAGTACATATCCTATGATTGGATAGTAAGACCTTAATTTATATATTTTTAAAAAAAATACACTTAAAACTTCACGTGTTGATATAACGTCGTTTTTATGTCGAAAATAAGCGGAATTTATTAATTTATCATAATGAGAATAATACAGTATTTCATGATATAAGTGACATTTATGAATACAATTTACAAATAATATTAAGTGTTACGGGAGAATTAAAGCATTTTTCAACTTTTACGTACATATTGTTTTTAAAGAAGTTTAATAAAATTACAGGAAACTAAATTGTTAATATTCGTTTATTTGTCTCCCATAAATATATATCAGTGGTTCTTAGCCTGCGTTTCATAGAACCACAAAATTTCAATGAGTTAGTCTCCGGGATAAGATATATTTATTTTTTTATATTATTTATTCTAAAAAATTGGGTAACAAATAGCTAGTTTTCTATATCATATTTTAAAAAATTCCCGCTGGTAATTAAATGGAAATGATGTATTTTTTACACGGTGGTCTTCAATGTTTGGGATGAAAATATATGGTTTTTTATACTTTTCACAAAGTAACATAGCTTAAATTTTTTGTTAGAGGTAAAGTTATGGTTAGTATTTCACGGCAGAGATTCATGCAACGCCACTGGGGTACGATATGTCAAAAAATGTTAAGAACTACTAACCTATATCTACATATACACCTTATTACTTTACATTCAAACCAAATTGAATCAACCAAAATGTATGTGCTGAACTGAACAATAGCCCTCAATTGAATTGACCACGTTGTAATTTAATACCAGTGGGAAAAATACTGAAAGACCCATTCATTCAACCAATTCCGTTCATTTCCTGAATACTCGATACTTACTCTATTTTATTTATTTACTGCCACTGTACCTGAATATCATAAACCTTTTTTAAACCTGTGAGAACAAAGGGACAGTGTTTGTATTGAGCCCCACCTTTTATGAGCATAGTGTTTTTTGACAGTTAATCATTCTTTGCCAGAGAATAAACGACAAAAGCACTTATCTAGAAAATATGCCTGCCATATTCATAAATTTATAGAAAAACTTTGTTTATATTTACGTCTAGCGAAAGGTACTTGAATTATTGACCGTAATACACAACAAATTATATGCGCCAAGTTATTGTTTAATATCAAAAGAAATATGAGAACTTTTTTATGAACCTAAAAAGTTTATATTGGTGTGTTTTTTTACTGAAGCAGTCCCAAAAAGATGGAATGTACTAAGAATTGTCTGGCGCTAATCTTCTTATAATTTTCTGGTTCATAAAATGTGAATGGTATACAATTGTAGGATTTGTATAGTATGTATAATCTACTGCAAAATGACCAAATACTTCATGGTTCAAAAAATATTTATAACAAAGAGATAAAAAGAAACATATCGTTTCTGAATGAAAATGTTACAGATCCATATAAATAATTGTCAAAGTTGTTAGTAAAAAAATTATCTTTTAATTAACTATATGAAAATATATAAAAAACAGAAACATCTTCAAATAATTTATTTGAAAATGAATGTGAAAAATATTATAGTTTAAAATTATTGAAACTCGTAAATGTGTGCCTTTGGGTTATTTTCTCATTCAGTTGACTCAACAAGACTGAATGCACAGGTTTAGTTAAGTGTAAATAAAGGCAATTCACTCATTTCCCCACCTGTCTGTAAGGCAATTTGATACCTTTCAAAGACGAACACATTCAGATTGTCCCTCGAATTACCTTTCTTTCAGACTCTCCTAGACACGATTAATTTGCTCGACTCTCATCCCAGGCCCCTTTTCAAAACGTGATACGAAGATATATTAATACCACAAAAAAGAATACTGTGAGGATTCAATCTCATTTCTAATTAACGAGCAAACGTCGAATGAAAGTGATGGTATTGATAATTACAAGAGAACGTGCATTCGTCAATTTAGATTGTTATCGGGGGCGAATAGACGGAAAACAACTGTAATTTTCAGTAACGGCAATTCAGCTTTTTTTCTTCTCAAACTTGGTAATGAAATTGAATTTTTTCACTATAGGTACAGTGATCTTTTGAACTCTCTAATAGTGCAAGAAGATTTAGAACCCATTTGCACCAGACATTGTCTGTGAAAAATTACTCTATCTCGAATAACATTACCGCAACTTACAAATGCCTAAGTGTAAGTTAAGTACACAAATAGAACAAAATACGGACAATTAAAATTGATTTACTTGGAGAATACATTTTATTCGATGAAGTTAAAACTAAATATATGAATTCTACCCATTACAATACGCCGAATTAGAACAATGGCGATGTTACCTTTCTAAATATGTTAAGATATACTTCTACTTAATCATGCATTTGTATATAAAAGAATATTTTTTCTAGAAACCGAAAAATTATAATGTATTATTGACATTCTAAACTCAATATGTTAAGCTTTTTTAAATAAAATAAAAATTAACGAACACTCACAATAAAATTTTCATGATGAGATTCAAAAAAATACCCACCAACTTCTTATAAGATACCAACTCTTTGTTTCTTATATTTATAGAACAATTATTGTCAAATTTGTAAACTAATTAACCGCAAACGGCTATTATTGGTAATATCGTGACAAAATATGATGATATAATTTTGCAGCGTGGCACAATTAATCACGGTTGTTGGTATAGGATTTCTAAATGTTAAAACTTTAAACATCTGTCTAAACTTCAACATTAACTCTACATACTTTAATAAAAAGAATAGGTAGTCCCTACTATGGTTATCATTCCATTCTAATGATTTTATTTTTAATTGATTAAAATTTGAGACTGTAGTTTACAAAGTAGGATGAGGCGTTTTATAAAAAAATAGTATGGGGATGTCAATATTTTTTAATCGATAGCTATCAAAAGTGAGACTTTTCGACACACGTCAAGTATGATTTTGTTTGATCTGAAATTTATTAAAAAAAAACATGTTAAGCTCACTTTGATATTTCTGTAAAATTGGTTGGTTGATCAGACATTCTTCCTTGGATTTCATGAGGGCTGTATTGGAATGAAAATCCCGGATCTTCACCGATCGGCTCCATACCTTCCAAGTGCAAATCTGCAAAATAATTACAAATATAAACATGATTGTAGCATACACATACACTAGACTTTGAAACGGTTCATCATACAAACAATAATACAATGATAAGTAGTATGATTTGCATTAGAAACATGTGATAAGACAATGAATGCACGTTGGGTCAATGCCGCCAGAATAAAATGAAACAATTATTATATATTTTTTTTAGTAGGCTGATTCAATTATTAATAATTATTTAAAGCTATTGATGATTAATATAAATAATATTTTTATGTGCTGGCAATTGGTTGGTTCAAATTGTTAATTTCTCATCTCTATGTAAAATTATAATGGAGATTGAGTTTAGAGAATAGCATCTTAAATTTACGCTTGAAGTTTGTTAAAGACTTTGCGTAAAGAAAATCTTTCCAAGTGGGCTTAAAGTATAAAATATCTATTTAGTGAGATAAAATAGGTGATCAATTTTGTGAAACGGATCAAGTGAGATGATGATGTCTCGTCTGTTTAATTAAGTGCAATAAGGTCAAGCTCCTATGAGGTTTATCTCATCTAAAGACAAGATTATTCCAATCAACCTGTCATTCAATACAAATACAAAATTATATATCGACTAATCCCAGCGTGTCTTTCACCACGTCTGATCCTATATTGAATTGAACGGGTGAAAATTCTATTCATTCACATTAATTACTTCAGCTTACTACGTAGTTTTGCAAAGATAACCAAATTAAATACGTCTCGAATAGGTCAGTGAAAATGTCATAACGTTTATGTATGAAAGTAAATCTTGCCTGCAGAAGGAGTCACAAATTTCATGCAAAACCGTTTAGGTGTAAAAGCGAAGGAAATATCTCGAGATGTCACCCGTTTGTGTAGTTAGTTTCAAGGTTGTCATATTCCTGAGTTTTGCGATTCTGCATGTCACTCTTAAAATATTCCATGCATCGCACAATTTGCCGTAAAACTTTTACGCTGTGAAAATAAAATAGTGTAACATATTCACGAGGGAGAGGATTGAACTTAGTCGATGTTCGTTACTGGCTAATTGATGGATGGTTTATCTGAGACATGCCTGTGATTGATAATAGTTGTTATATTTCAGGTGCTTGATCCTTCGTAATATGTGCTAACAACTAGTGTAGGCGTTGATGAACATTCAATCACATTTATCACACCAATGAACATCTTATAATCACGAGTCAGGGTCTTCAAAAATTAAAATTTTATACAATAGTACTTTAAAAATTCCTAGGATGATACAAAGCACCTAGGAACCCCTACCCAATAGACAAAATAAAATTCAACAACTACTATTGTAATTATATGAATATTTCGCTAAAAGCATTTGGTTGGTTCATATATTATTTATCTCATAAAAAACCTCCATGAAATTACACCAGATTAAACACACACGAAGTATCAAAAAAGCATTTAATGAAAATTAAACAGGTTTTTCATCTTACTGTCAAATTGAATCGATTTCATAATTTTTCATTAAAATTTAACCCTAATAGAATTTCCATCAAACAAAAGTATTTTGATGGATTATTTTATACTCTAAAGTAATAAAATTTTCTGCATAATTAAAAATTATATTTATATTGATGAATCACTTGACTCAAATTTTGTTTTTATTTTAATTTTTTATATTTTAATTTAACTCTCATATCCATTATTTAAAATGAATATTGCACCGCATAAGAATAATCTGAATTCTTGTGTTGATTGTAGGTTAAGGGATTATATATTCAGTACGCAAATTCTAGTCCAAATCAATTTTATAATTGTGGTGAGAAATGCTTTAAAAAATTTTATACTTAAGATAATAATACTACAATTTATTTTGTTTGGTAAAATAAATTAATTGTTTAATCCAAACGAGTAGGTATCTTTATAATTGTATAACTAAAAATATTATTGACATTATATTCACAAACCCTGTATGGGTTATTTGGGGTCAAAAGAGTAAATGACGAAAACTAAACTAAAGATGCAGAGTCTAGCTTGTATAATTAGTGAATATTCAATGGACCTAATATTAGTCTACTTTGTATTCCAGAGTATTAATTTCATTTACATATATCACTCTAATATGCAAAGGGTAATTAACCATACCAAGATAAAATTTGCAAGATGCCCTATCGAGTTAAGAAATATATTCCACAACTTAATCATAAAAAATTAACAAATATTAATATAATAAATAATAATGGAGGATATAACTAATAATTTATCGATGTAAAGTTTTGATTCATAAAAATGAGTTAATAAATTATATAAAACAATATTTTAGGTATTACGTATGTAACCGTTCTCTTTATTAAAATATTAAAAAATAATCTAGTTCAACTCGAATACTGAATGAATATCTAATTTCTGATTAAATAATAAATTATATTACGAAAGGGTAAAACTTAGAGCTAGACGGGATAATAATAAAACAAACCTCCCCCAATAAACTCTCTCCCCTTACAGAATCAAACACATTTATTATCACCACACACTGTGAATGATTTTCTCCATCGACAATTTTATTAATACAAAATGATGTTTAATAATATTGATATTTACAAATTGGCTGTTGCAATCGGTGGAGGTGAATTCATTGAGGATTATGAATAGGGAGAAGCAGTAACGGTAATTAAAATAGGAACTACCTGTCTGCCGTGAATGAAACACTATCATTTCAAAATTCAAATACAGTCAAACTGACATTCTCGTTAAAATGTGTTGTCCCTTTTTGGCCTTTTTCTGACTATATTGTCAAATGCAATCACGATGCATTCAAACATTTACATACAATACTCGTTGCCACCGACACGCAATACAAACTCTCGCCCCTTTACGTCACCAACTAAATACTAACTCTACTTAATAAAAAAATACTACATTTTGAATACACTGTTTTAACGTATTAAAAGTATTAAATTTAACAGTAAAAATGGAAGTCATTAAATAATATATATAAACATTAGATATCGCATTGCATATACATAATATGTAAGTAAGTCGTGTAAACCCGTGTATTGTTGCACTCTTCTTCTTCACTCAACACGTTACTGAGTGTGGCTGTGACAATACTTTGGACAATATTGAAACGAAATAATATTTTAAACATCTTAAAGAAGTATTCAGCTGTAAAAACTGAGCCTAGATCTATTTGAGTCCATATGACACGTAGTAACAATGCATTTACCCATTTTACTGTGAAATATAACTGAAGATATGAAGAGAGATGTTTACAGTATAATGTTTGTCAGGTAACTGATGGTTTTGGCCACTTGATCCACTTGAACTAAC